>JAFEMH010006002.1:0-139942 GCA_022495995.1 Adenophora triphylla var. japonica
GACGACGAATTTATGATATTTTGCGATGGAATAATCCGTCGTTATTGTTTAAAAACTGGCCGCTAAAATTTATTACTTATTTTCACAATTTTATTAATTTTTAAAAATTTTCTTTTTTTCAATATTTTTTATTTTTGATATACTCAAATTACCGACGGAATATTTTCGTCGCTAATTTGACAGCTTTTATTAAAATTATATATATATATATATATATATATATATATATATATATATATATATATATATATATATATATGATCAAATACGTAGTTTAACTTGATATGTAATGAATCCATGAGAAGCCAATTAAGGAATCACCTTTCAATAATCTAATTTAAATCTGAAATGTATCCATATCTAAGCTGGTATGCATTCTTCACAAGGTGTATTGATGAAACTAAAGAAGTCAAGGGAAAAAAGGTAATTAAAGAGGAAGCAAGTAATAGCCAGATTGCACTAAAGTGAAAAATGAAACTGAAAAGCCAAAAGTGGAGTATACAGTATCAAACTATAACAGATTTATCACAGTTAAGTCCTATATAATTTTGATGCTCCGCAAGTGAATCCTGCCCTTTTCTTCCCATCTGACCCAATAAAGAAAAATAGATTCTCTCCCTAATGGCTCCTCTGCGGCTTGCATTCTAGGTAAGAACTTGTCGGTCATGATCCCTGTGGAACTGTGGCAGTGAATTCGAAAGAACCCGCTATTGATTCCAATTTTTCTTAGAACTTCTTTGTCAACTAGCTTGTGTAGAATTTTAATTGTGTTCTCTAACAATTCTTGGTTGTCTCCCGGTATCTCTTGGCTCTTTGATCCTGTTCTTCTAAATCTTGAATACTGGCAATGAACTTGCTCCTTCTGATCTTACCAATGAAGGGTGATCTTACCTAATGAACACACATTCATGAACAAATCACTGTCAACAAAAACATCAACATAAAACTAAGAAACTGAGCTTTTTTACCCGTGACTTAAGAGCAATGTAGGCTGAAGGCGCTTCCTTAGTTTCTTGAGCTTTGTGTTTGGTTCATCTTCTTCTTTCTCTTTCTTCTTCAGCACTATCAGCCCAAATCATCCTAGACTCATCGCCGTCCACCCGCCGCTTGTGCCTCCACAATCTCAGATAGGGGCAACTCCAGAAGATGAAATGGGTTTAAGAAATACCCAAATGAAAAACTTGGGTATACCTGAATCCATTGAAACTGGTGATTTTATCATCAGTTTTTGAAATCGGGGGAGGGGTTGGAATTAGGGTAGAGGGTAGGTGAAAAATCTGGAATTAGGAGAGGGCCCTAAGCGGGAGAGGGATGGGAACCTGGAACGGTGGTTGGGAGACAGCGTTGCTTGAACGACGATTGATTTAGAGGTGGGTTGTTTGACAGTGAGAGAAGAATGAGAGAGAGAAGAATGACGGTTGGGGAGAAGAATGAGAGAGAAGAATGAGGTGGGTAGGGTTTTTGTTTAATGTAAAGTTTAGTGAATTAGAACTCATTAGATTTGCAAAAGATTAATGGTGTGCGATTGGGTTTTATTGATAATCCATGCTAAAATTAAGGGCCAATCAAATGAAGAGTATGTTTTTATTTTTATATCCAAAAGTTCTCTATTTTTAGTATACTCCCTCCGTCCCATGTGACTTTACTCCTTACTCATTGAGAATCTAACTAAAAATGTATTTAATAACGTTATTAAAGAGTTGGGCAGCGAGTGTGGAGCGAGAAAGAACGAATGCAGAGAATAAGAAATTTGAAAAGTCATGTAGTGGCTGCAGCATTTACGTGTCTGTCCCATGAATAATTACAAAGTTAAGATTAAAAATTTCCTTTTAGAAAAGTCAGACGCCCAAAATAAGAAAAGTTTGCAGAATGCTTTATGCGACTCGGGAGGGAGTATGCTTTACAAGTGGCTCACGCAGTCCATCTTTTTCCCTATAATCCCCAACTCTTTTCCTCTTTCCACATGAATATAGATAATAAAAGAAAAATAATAATATTAATTATTATACTCATTAATTATTATATAAAAACTATTATTTAAGTTTTTCTTTTTAAAAGAAATGATAGTAAATAGAAATAATTCAAAATATAAATAATATTAGAAAAAAATATTTAAGATCTTGATAAAAAAATACTTGATAATAATACTAGTAATAATACATAATATCAAAAAAAAGTAAATGTTTTTATATTACATACTTTTATTTCTTTAAAAATATTAGTAATAATACTTAATAATAATATTAATTATTATACTCATTAATTATTCAATTAAATAATTGAATATATTAATAATTATTATTATATAATTAATAATAATACTTAATCATAATATTAATAATAACTAATAATAATACATAATATCAAAAAAGTAAATATTTTTATATTATATAATTTATTTCTTTAAAAATTATTAGTAATAATACTTAATAATAATAATACTAATAATGATGCTATTGTTAATTATTCAATTAAATAATTAAATATATTAATAATTATTATTATATAATTAATAATAATAATGTTATTAATTAATAATAATACTCATTAATTTAATAATTTATACTTCTAAGAAATATTAATATACCTAAGTAATAATTTATAGAAATATTTAGTTAATTTCTAACTTATTTTATATAATTTTTTTTTTTAAAAAAAAACTTCTTTACCAAAAAATGTCTAAAATATTTATCTCAATTCAAAAATAAATTTAAAAAAAAATAATTATACTTTTTAAATATTAATAATACTTGTTAATATACCCTCATACCCTAAACCTCATATACCCTAAACCCTATACTCTATACCCTATAGGGTATAGGGTACAGGGTATACCCTATAGGGTATAGGGTAGTGGTAGGTATAAATTACAGGTATGTGGATAGTATGTATACCCTATGTGGTATATGATATGGGTATAGGTATACCCTATAGGGTATAGGATACAGGGTATACCCCTATAGGGTATATGATATAGGGTATGTGGTATACCCTATAGCGGTATACCCTATAGGGTATGATATATATCCTATATGCGGCATATGATATAGGTATATGTGGTATAGTGGTATAGGGGTATACCCTATAGGGTATACTATGATAGTAGTACATACATATAGTATGGTATATGACTTATGTGGTATACCCATATGTGGTATAGGCATACCCTATATGGTATAAATGTATAGTGGTATACCCTATATATAAGGTATGTATATGCTACCCTATGTGGTACTTGGATATGATGTGGTATACCCTATGTGGTATATGGTACGTAGGTAAACCATATATGTATAGTATATGTATAGAGTATACCCATATGATATGTGGTATATATGTGGTATACCCCTAGTGGTATAGGGCATGTGGTATACCCTATAGGTATGTGGTATGTGGTATATAACCCATATGGCATGTGGCATAGGTATACATGATATATATGTATGTGGTATACCATATAGGTAGGGTATAGGGATATGGTACATAGAGGTATAGTAGTATATATAGTATACCGGTATACCCTATAGATATAGTAGGTATAAGATAGTATACGTATGGTATGATATACCCTATATGGTTTATACGTATACCTATACCCATAGGGTCATAGGGTACATGGTATAGCATAGGTACACGATATAGGGTATAGGTATCCTATACCCCATGGAATGCCCTATAGCCCTATATAGATATACCCTATACCCTATACCCTATGTGCCCTATAGATATACCCTATACCCTATAGGGTATGGTATGGTATACCCTATAGGCATGTGATATAAATTTATGTGAGTACATGATATACATAGGTATAGATATGTGGTATAGGCATAACCTATAGTATAGGTATAAATTTATAGTATAATAGTGCTATAAGGCATAGGTATACCCACATATGTGGTATAGGGTATAGGGTATACCCTTCATATACCCTATACACTATATTCCAAATAAAATATGAATTCAAATAATTTTATACTTTATAAAATTAATATTTGATATTCACTCTTCAAAAGATATATATTCATTTTAAAAATATAAATTACAATTAAATAATAAAAAAGTTATGTTTCATTTTTTTTAAATGAAAGTTTATAAAATAAAAAAGAGAGACGGACAATAGCATATACTTTTTTTGATTTCTTTAAAAAAAATTTGGATAAAAAAAATTACTTGAGAAGTTGTTAAGTAGTTTTTTTTTTTTAAATGTTAAGTAGTGATTTTTTTTAAAATGTTACATAAAAAAAGTTAAGATTTAATTTTTAAAAAATAAGTATATAAAAGAAAAAGAGAGTGACGGACAATAGCATGTATTTTTTTTAATTTTTTTTTTAATTTTTTTATGGCTTAGTAATATATTTGAGATGTTTGTTAGTAGTGATTTTTTTAAAAAAAAAGTTAAGAATTTTAATTTAAAAATATATTTTTTTTATAATTTTATCATATTCGGCCTTACATCATTTACATTTGAGGTAAACTTAACAATTATGTATTAATAAACATGCATTAAATTGTATAAATTAAAAAAAAAAAAATTCATCGTTAATCCGTCGTTAATACGTCGCTAAAAGATATTGAAATAATATTTTTTTATTTTTTTAATTATATAGCGACGAAATGCATCCGTCGGTAAATTTTTTTTCCAATCCCTCGTTATTCTCTCGCTAATCCGTCGGTAATGAATAAGAAATAATATTTATTTATTTTTTACTTTATATAGCGACGGAATTTATCCGTCGTTATATTATTTTCAAAATTCCGTCGTTAATCTGTCGCTAAATGAAAATAAAATAATATTTTTTTATTTTTTTAATTCTATAGCGACGAAATATATCTGTCGGTAAAAAAAATTGCAATCCCTCATTAATCCGTCGGTAATCCGTCGGTAAAAAGAGGTGCAATTTTTTGGCGCCAATTTTACGACGAAATAGTGAGGGAATATTGTCCGTCGTTAAAGTTGTCGTTTTCAGCTTTTTATTTTTTATATTTTATCCCTCACTATTCCCTCGCTAATCCGTCGCTATTAGCGACGGAATTGTGTCCGTCGCTAAAATCCGTCGCTAAATGACAGTTTTCTTGTAGTGTGTGAGGCGGATCATTGTTGCTACTTCAAGAACACGGACAATGGGTATATTATCTTGCTGTTATATGTGGACGACATGCTAATAGCGGGCTCTAGCAGTAGAGAGATAAACAGATTGAAGACTCAGTTGTCAGAACGGTTCGAGATGAAGGATTTGGGAGAGGCCAGAAAAATCTTGGGCATGCGAATTGACCGGGATAGGGAGTCGGGCAAGTTGGTTCTTTCACAAGCAGAATACGTTGAGAAAGTCTTCGGGCAAGGTTTTCAGATGGAAGAGGCGAAGCCAATAGGGACGCCATTGGGTTTGCATTTCAAGCTATCCGAGAAGGACTCACCTAAGGGCAAGGAGGAGCGTGACAAGATGGAGAGAACTCCATATGCTTCAGCTGTGGGGAGTCTCATGTATGCAATGGTGTGTACAAGGCCGACATTGCACATGCGCGGGAGTAGTCAAATTTGGTTTATGGGCAATCCAGAAAGCAACATTGGGAAGCGGTTAAATGGATCCTACGTTACTTGAAGGGTACTGCTGGTAAGACTCTGTGTTTCTCGAGCAAGGAAGTGGTGTTAGTGGGTTATGTTGATGCGAACTTGGCATCAAGTGATCTTGATAAGAGGAGGAGTACTACGGGTTATGTGTTTACATTGGGTGGTACGACAATCTCCTGGGCTTCTAAATTGCAGAAGATCGTGGTGCAGTCAACTGGCGTATGTAATATGTGGCAGTGATGCAGGCGAGTAAAGAGATGGTATGGCCGCGTAACTTCTTGGGTCAACTTGGGAAGACGCGAAGTGGTAACGTTCTCTACGCCGGTCGAGTGCAATTCACTTGAATAGGAATCCGGCGTTTCATTCTAGGACGAAGCACATTGAACTGAGGTTTCACTACATCAGACATCTCTTGGAGGAGAAAATCTTAAGGCTAGAGAAGATATTGGGATCAGAGAACCCGGCTGACATGTTGACTAAGGTTGTGAACCTTGAGAAATTGAAGCTGTGCAAAGCTTCAATTGGGCTTGGAGAATAGGAGAGGAGGATGGCACTACCATGATCGAGGTGAGCACTAGGAGGACACCAAGGATGAGTTGAAAAATGGATACGGGGCTTATATGTGTGGTTGATCTCTAGGTGGGAGATTGTTGGGATAGAGGACCAACCGGGTTAGACATCGAAGCAAGGAGAAAGAATTTCGTCAGGGGTTTCTGGACTCAAGAGCGGCCGCGCTTCTGCTCTGCGCGACCGCGCTCTTGGACAGAAACATGTGGCTCGGTGGAAATTCTTCGAGGGCGACCGCGCTGAAAGGGAGGGCGACCGCGCTGGAGGTTTTGTCAAAGGCGTTGGATCTTCCGGGACAAGAGCGCTGATCGCGCAGCCCGGAGGGCGGCAGCGCTCGGCCCGCTTCTTCAAAGAAATCAAGATTTTCTTGTTTGTCTAGGGTTTGGTTTATTCCCTAGGTTATATATAAGCATAGTTCCGCCCCTTTTCTCATTGTAACACAAATTTACATATTATAGTGCAAGATCCTGGCTTGGTAGTACCCCCAGACGTAGCCAATCAAATTGGTGAACTGGGTTAACAATTTCTTGTGTCTTTTCTGTGCTTTTGATTTCTTGTGCTTGGTTTGTGTGCTCTAATCGTTCTTGTAGGTTTGCTTGGTAGTGGAGGGCCATATTCACAACAGGTATATCAATAATAAGTCTAAAATTTTCATTAAAATAGTTAAAATTAACCTAAATTATTGTTAAAAGTTGATTCAAGTTAATAACAAAAAAGGTTGGACTAACTTTCTGTTACAAAGAGTGTATTTTTTAGATTGAGCATGTATAAGAAGCAATAGTAAGGAGTGATATGTCCTAAATTCCTTTCCATTGTTTAAAAAAAAAAAAAAATCCTAAATAAACATGCAAATATGGACAGTTTACATTAAGATCACAAGTGAAATCGATTGCAAAACGAACTGTTGTGTAACCCATTACTCGATACTAGTGGCTTATATGCCTATACGCAGGGCTTGTTGTTTGTTTGGTAATTAAATTAATTTTTTAATTTGAAACACTTTAAAAGATTAAAAAAATTAAACTTGTTTTTTGGTAAGATAAATTTAAATTACTTAACTAATTAAGATTATCTTAAAAAAAACTATTAATTTTAAGAAGGAAGGGGATGTTTTAACCAAGTAAGAGAAGAAGGGAAGAGAAAGAAAGGAAATGAGTTAAAATTCACCTATCAACATATTTTATTTATTATTGCTACTTTTTTTTGTTGAAATATTTTTTTTGTCATCCAAATTTTATTTGATCAAAGAAATATTAAAATGTATTTATTGTCATATAAAAAATATTGAGTAATAATATTTTTAAATGAGTAATATAATTAAGTTTTCTTTAAAAAAATCAAATTTCGCTTAATCACTAAATTATAAAGTCACTGACATTATTCAAATAATTTTTTGAGTGTTGTGTTGAAATTTGATTAAAATCAGATGTTTGTGATTTTTCATTACCAAACAAACTCAAGTTTTAAAGAAATCAATAATTTAATAATTTTAGCTCTACATTTTCTTCGGCTCTTAATTTCAGTTTTACCGAACAGGGCATAGAGTAACTAATTAAAGCAGAGATGGATCTACCTTATTTGGTACGAGTGTAAGTGATTGTATGGTGTGGATGCAAGTGCACCTGCTTTTTCAAATCACAACATTTATTTACTAACTTCATTTTCTTTCTCCTATCCAATCATTTACCCTTACAACACATCATCTTTTTCATCTTTTACCTTAATTTTTGTGTCAAGCAATTTTGTGCGCATATCTCCGGGAAGGAGGGAGTATACTCCCTCCGTCCCACGTTAGTTGAGACTAACTTTTTGGGCACACCAATTAAGAAAAAATAAGTGAGAAAAAAAGTGAAAGAAAATGTTGTGAGTATGGAGAATTAAATAGGAGAGAGAATGAGTGGGAGGAATAGTTAGGAGAGAGAATGTTGTGAGTGTAAAAGTGAAATAGGAGAGAGAATGAGTGGGGTAAATAGTGAAGATTCCTTTGCCATTTTGGGCAGTCTCAACTAACGTGGGACGACCCAAAAGAGAAAGAAGTCTCAACTAACGTGGGACGGAGGGAGTATATATTAAAATGTGTAACTAGTAAACATATGAGTTTGCGCTATATGGTTAAGCTCCAGATTTTTAGATGTTTATGGCCTGTGTTCAGACTCCTCCTGGTAGTAACTTTCATCTTCAATTTTTATTTTCAAATGCCTTCTCACTCCTCTCCAAAAAAAAATTAAAAATTTGTCTTTTCAATTTTGGGCTATTTGTCAAATTACTTTTCAATTAAATCCAATTGTTAAATTAATTGTACCAAAAATATACACCACGTATACTTTTCAATTTCTCCTTTCCTTCATGTGGTTCTCTCAATTGAAACATCAAATGAAAAAAGCTTCTGAAATCCGCTATGAAAGTTTCGTGTAGCTAGGAAACTTGGATCACGCAATAGGCAAAGGATGTGAGTACAGATGTGTCTCACAACTGTCCACACATCCACAGATAATGCAGCGGAATAAAACAATTAAATGTAAATAAAATGCAATAACTCAAGAGTTATATACGCTTACTGATCTGTGTGATCAGCAAACTAGGCTTACGCCCAAAAACCTTTCACTATAAAAACTTTTGTTTCTTACAAAAACAAATAAGTGAAAAACTAAAATATGAAAATACTAAACAAGTTCTAATCACCTTCTACGATATGAACAACTCCCCTTTCCCAAGTAGGACTTATTCAATCAGAAGTAAAACAAGAGAACTTTATAAAAACCTAGATGTGAGTTACGGATGTAAGCTCACAACCTAAAATCAATACGGACGTATGCAATGAAGTATGTGTGTTTTTCTCTCTAAAAACCGTAGCTTCTCTTTGTGCTGAATGCCTTGTATTTATAGTGCACCATTGAGAAGATCTTCATGCAATCGACCTCTTCCTTTGTGAGAATCCTTTTCCTATATGAAAACATAAAACACACTCACAAGGAAATCAATTATTAGTAGGTTAGTCCTAATATAAAACTATGTACATAAATAAAATATATTTACTATATTTACAATTCCTAGTCAAGGTAATATACTTATAAATCTCCATGAAAGTCTCAAAATCTTCTTACCATAATAGAAGACAAATTAAATAAGGAAACAAGTAGTTCCCTAAAAAAACTCACGCTTTCAATCTCCCCCTATTTTGGATTTTCTGGTCAAAACCAAAGATTTATAACAATCACATTATTATGACCACAGAATATAGAAAAAACATAACTCCCCCTGAATGGATGTGTGTCCAGATGTGTATACACATCCACACATAAAAACTGCAAAACAAGTATTAGAAACGTATACCAAATAGCTCATTGAGCAAAAGTAAAAATCATTCAGCCATGTCCTAATTAAAGCTATTACAAACCATTGTTTTAAAAACTAAGAACTAAAGCAGAAAATTAAAAATTGTCTTTAACAACCATCATAGCAAAACAACCAAAAAAAATTTTCTCCCCCTAAATCAAAGATCAAAATGTCTCCACTTAAAACCACCATAGCCTTTAGCAAGAAGACGCTGAACATGCAAAGATCCCACTTTTCATTTCCAGATCCATCTCCCCCTTTTTGACTAGAAAGTTTTGCATGTCATCGAATGAGATTATCCCTAAGAGCTTTCAGATTGTTGGCATGGGCAATGGAGGCTTGAGCTTGAGCTTCAGCTTCTACAATTGCAGCATCTAAGTCCTTCATCTGAGCAACAAAATTCTCTTCAGATGTGACACCAGATGTATCCACATCTTCCATACCAATCTCAGGAACTGTACCCAAAGGAAGATCCACATATCTTTGCTTAGGGTCAAGCAGGGTTTTAGATTCCTTAAACAGGGCAAAATTGTCAACAATTTCTTCTCCTTTTTCAGGCTTAACACCATTGGCAATGAGGATTTGGGAAATTAAGGAAGGATAGGGTAAAGACCATTTCTTTGATGGAGACTCTCCATAATCGCAAATCTTTCTAAATATAAAGTCACCAAAATTAATGTGCTTCTTAATTCCCAATCTGTAAAGAAGCAAGGCTTGCACCCTAGTAACTGAGGTTTTGTTATTGGAGGGGCAAAGATTGGCAACAAGGATGGAGTGAAGAAAACAGTAAAGGGAAGATAAAGATCCACTTCCTAAGTCTTTAGGCTTCACAGGCCAAGAGGATACTTTGCCATGTGTAATGGCAGACACAAGTTCATCATCCTCAATAGAAACCAATTCATCCAAAAAATCATTTAACCCAAGCAAATCATTGATCACAGAAGGGGTAAAAGGGACAAACACTCCTCTAACATAGACAGTGGGAGGAGAGGAGTAGTTCTTATCTAATCCCTTAGGCAAATTAGCATAAAACTCATAAATTATTTTAGGATAGAAAGGAAGGGGATGATCAACAGTTAAGAATAATCCTCTTTCCTCAAAGAATTTGTCCATCCCAAGCTTAGCAAAAGATTCCCTATCCCTTTTCATCTCTATAACAAAGGCTTTGGAAGAAATTAAGGCAAACCTATCAGATGCCTTTTTGGTTAAAAACTTTTTGGAAAAGGGTTTAGGGCAGAGATAACGTAAACAGAAGAAGACATACCCTTTTCAACTTTCTTCCTTGTAGATGTGCTGCCTGGATGTGGGCACATCCTCGCACACATCCTTTGAAGGGAATGGGACTTGGATGGATTCTATCTCAGTGTCATCAGCAGCAGAGGAGTCTAACTCTTGGTCTTCTTTTTCTTGATCAAACTCTTCGCTCCCTAACTTGTAGTTCTCATCGATGCAGGTCATCACTATCAAAACTAGAATCGCCTCATCATCAATGGGCTCTAAATCGCAGTGCCCATCTTTTTCTTACCCTTTAAATCCATTAAGATTTTAGCTAAGGGCTCTTCATCACTAAAGGATATAAGGTCCTCAACAGGACTAGAGACCAAGGAAACAGAGGGCTCAACAACAGGAGCAGACATATTATCCTCAGAAGGTGAAACAATAGTGGGGATAATGGGATCTGATGGTATTATTGGAGAAGATGGAGCAATAGGATCAACATGGAAAACAGAATCAACATGGGGAGCATCCTCAACAGGAGTAATGGGATCAACATGGGGAGTATCCTCAGAAGGGGAATTACAGGGACAGGTCAACAACCAAGTGGAGGAATAATTGGGGGTCGAGACTTAGTCCTAATCGTAGGAGGAATTACCTCTTCTTCTTCTTCATCTTCTTCAAGAGCAATAGCAGTGAGAGGATTTCCCGCCAGGTTTTTGAAGATTCTTGGCCTTGTCGCCTTCTGACAATTTGTGAACCCTACCAGAACGACGAAGATTTCGACGGGGCACAGGAGGAGCAGCAGACTTTGGGGGTTTAGCTTGGGAAAGCTTCCTCTTCTTGGTTGAAGAAGGTTCCACTGAGGTTGAGACAGGGGCGACATCCGATGGTGGAATCACCGGAGAGGATGGAGCCTTAGGGTTTTCAGCAACCGGATCCAATGTGGGGGATTTTGGAGAAGAAGCTTCCATTGAAGGATCAGACGAAGGCGATGGAGAAGAAAATTCCGCAAGAAATTTGGAAATCACAGGTTTAAGACAATGTAACCCTCGCCTTTAGCTATTGAGATGGGAGCAATGTCAAGAACGTCTTCCTCTCTGATGTTTGAATGATCGGCCATTCGATTTGATGAAATTGGGTTAGGTGAAGCAGTTAATGGAGAAATTAAAGCAACGTTGTGAGATTGTGTGCAAAGAGAAAGGAAGAACAAAGGGTTTTGTCAAGGTTTATGGGGGATGGGACGGATGTGAGGTCTCAATAAATACTCACAGCTCCCCCTTTCCTACTAAAATTAGGAAACCTTCTCCAAAAAGGTTTAACACAGCACAAAATCCTTAAGAGATCTCCAACGGCTAGAAACCTTTGAGGTTATCACACACAATCACCTTCCAAGAAAATAGGGGATTAAAATAAACCAAGATTTTGTTAGATTTTTATGGAAACAAAAATATTTCGGTCATATCTTTAAATAAAACAGAATCCCAAAAGAATTTTACAACCTTTTCAAACAAGGATTGATACACACCTTTTTCTTTCATAAAAGATATTGGAGATCAAAAACCTATATAATCAAAGAATGAACTAGGAAAGAAAATTAATTATCTAGCATATTTACAAAGCTCCTATATGTCCTAAAAATGCAATATGCCTAGCATGATGCAAACACACAGGTGAAGGAAATATTCTCAGCTTATGGATGTGGCATAGGATGTGAGTCACAAATTGGGGCACATTTAGATCACAAAAAGTCAATGAGCAATAATCCAATCTGCACAGCCTCTAGGATGCATCCACCAATTTTTTGTTGTGAATTTTTGCAATGTGAGTAGCTTTCACTTTACTTGATCCCAAAGATAGCCCTTTTTCCCAATGATCTTATCAAGTTTGACTTCAAGTTTTTCTTATGAAAATCACTTGATCACAATTGTATGGCTTCATACTAAGGGTGAAGCAAATGCTTTCTCACATATATATATATACATATATTTTTATTTTTTTTTAGCACCCACCGTGAGATACCTAGGAAGGTTATATCAAGTCATCAAAAGATGACATGAACAGAAGTGCTCACAATTAAGTGATCAAAAATAATGTCAAAGATGGAGACTCACAAGTCACCACACTGAGACATTTCGTGCTGATGCATGATATTTTTGGATTTTTCTTTTATGATTTTTTTTTCGCTAAACTAATTTACAGATGTGTTAGAGGATGTGAGACACATCTCGGTCTCACAACCTTAGATATCACACAAGCCAAGAGACTTCTCAAGGAGGAAAATCTCTCCAAATCTAATGCCTTTGTAAATATATCACCAATTGATTTTCGGGCCCCAACAAATTCCGCATTAATACGCTTTTTGTTCTACAAGATCTCTCGATGAAATGATGTCTAATATCAATGTGCTTTGTTCTAGAATGTTGGACGATTTTTAGATATGTCCAAGGCACTTTTGTTATCACAAAAGCAACAAAACTTTGCTATTCAATCCATAATCTTTTAGCATTTGATTCATCCAAAGTAATTGTGTGCAAAGAACTCCCAAGGGCAACATATTCAAATTTCAAGAAGGGACAAGGACACACAATTTTGCTTCCTACTATGCCAAGACACAAGGTTATTTCCTAGGTAGAAACATCCACCGCTGGTACTCTTTCTATCATCACTATTTCCAAATTTCAATCGAATCGTGTACCCAACCAAATTGGTGTTTGTTTCTTTAGAGTAATGCACCTAGGTTCACAAATTCCACTCACATACCTAATGATTCTTTTCAAGGCTTTAAGATGGGACACTTTAGGGTTGGCTTGGTATCTAGCACGTAGACATACACCGAACATAATGTCAGTCTACTTGCAAAGAGGTAAAGCGTACTTCCTATCATGCTTCTATAAAGTGGTTTGATCAACACTCTCACCATCGTAATCATGACTTAGCTTTTGGGAAGATCCCATTGGGGTTCTTTGATGTGAAGAGTGTTCAAGCTCAAACTTTTTTACAAGATTCTTGGCATACTTAGACTGTGAAATGAACATGCCATCTTTGAATTGCTTAATCTGTAAACCTAAGAAAAAGTTCAACTCACCTACCATACTCATCTCAAATGTGGAAGTCATGCTATCCACAAATTCAGCTAGCATTGGATCAAAATTTGATCCAAACACAATGTCATCTACATAGATTTGTGCCACAAGAATCTCCTTCTTATTTCTCCTCACAAACAAGGTTTTGTCAACCTCACCTCTCTTGAATCCTAGTTGAAGCAAATGGTCAGTCAACCTACCATACCAAGCTCTAGGGGATTGCTTTAGCCCATACAGAGCTTTCTTCAGTTTATACACATGATTAGGATATTTTGAGTCCACAAAGCCTTTAGGTTGTTCAACATAGGCTTCCTCATTTAATATCCCATTTAAAAAGGCACTCTTGACATCCATTTGATGAAGAGTAATCTTGAGGTAACAAGCAATGGCTAACAAAAGCCTAATGGACTCAATTCTTGCAACATGAGCAAATGTCTCCTCAAAATCAATTCCCTCAATTTGAGTATAACCTTGAGCAACTAACCTAGCTTTATTTCTAGTTATCACACCTTGCTTCATCAGCTTTGTTCTTGAAAATCCATTTGGTTCCTATGACATTACTATGTGAGGGTCTAGGAACAAGAGTCCATACCTCATTCTTTTCAAATTGTATTAATTCATCTTGCATAGCCATAATCCAAGCCAAGATCTTTCAATGCTTCAAAGAACATTCTTAGGTTCAATTTTTGAAACAAAACAACAGAACTTACCTCGGGAGTATGCCGAGGAGCAACTCCACAAACCACCATCTTTCTATAATCAACTTTGTCCTTTTGTCTAGTTCTCACTTGAGCATGCACATCTCCCACAACTTGTGAAGTGGGGTGATTTTTCCGGATTTTAGAAGGGATATCCTTTCGACCTATCCACACACCCATTCACAATACCTTCTCGGAGCATCATCCCGATCGTAATCGCAGGAACCGTCCTCGCCACAGGAGTTTGAGTGGATGTGGGCGCAGATGTGGGTTCAGATGTGGAGGCGTATGTGTCCACATCCTCGTTACATCCTTATCGTGTTCAACATTTTTATCAAAGACTGAAGCTTCTTTTGATTTTTCAAAGACTGCTTTCTTCATCCTTCCAAATTCCCAGAAGCAACCCGAAACATCATCCTCAAAGCAGCCTTGAGGTTAAGATCAAGTGAGTCATCAAATTTAACATTAGTAGATTCCATAATGGTCTTAGTTTTGAGATTAAAAACTCGTAAGCTCTACTCGTTTGTGGAATAGCCCATGAAAATTGCTTTGTCACTCTTTGAATCAAACTTGGACAGTATTCTCTATCATTGAGAATATAGCAAACACATCCAAACACATGAAAATATTTCACGCTGGTTTCTTTCCAAGTAGGATTTGATATGGGGTGACAAAGACTACCAATCCTTAGAACACCCTATCGCTAATGTGGCAAGCAAGGTTTAAAGCTTCGCCTAAAATTTCTTGGACAAGTTCTTGGAACTTAGCATGACCCTAGCCATTTCTTGCAAGGTTCTATTCTTTCTTTCAAAGAATTCCATTTTGCCGTGGGGTGATTGGTGCAGTAAAACTCATGAGTGATTCCCTTAGAATTGCAAAAATTGGTGAACATTTGATTCTCATATTCGTGCTACGGTCGACCTAATCCTCACAAATTTTAAGACCATAAAGATTTCTAACTCTTTGTACCAATTCTTGAATTCTCCAATTGTTTCGACTTTTCTCTTAAGAACATTACCCAAGTGTACCTAGAATAATCATCAACACACACAAAGGCATACTTTTTCCTACCAAAGCTTTCTACTTCAATAGGTCCCATTAAATCGTTGTGAATCATCTCCAAACATCTAGTTGTGGAGCATTGTTGACCTTTTTATGTGATGCTTTTGTTTGTTTTCCCTTTTGACATGAACCACGTACATCGTGGTTCTTGAAGTTCAGCTTAGGGAGGTCTTTAATAGCTTCAAACCTTTTAAGTTCTTCCGTAGTTCTACGCCTAGCATGCCCTAATTTTTGGTGCCACAGATTGACATCATTAGCTTTTGAGCTTAGGCAAGAAAGATTGTCACCAAATTGGTAACAATTGTCGCCAGATCTAGGACCAGCAAACACACATTTATTATCCTTATCAAACACTTCACACAAGTGCTTATCAAACTTCACAAATAGGTCATCATCACACGCTTGATCGATGCTTATTAGGTTGGCTTTCAAGCCTTCCACATGGTACACATTGTGCAATTTTGGGAGACCCTCGACATCTAGGGTTCCTTTCCCAACAATCTTTCCTTGAGCACCTCCACCAAAATTTACTTTCCCTCCATTTATCACTTCATAATCAAGCAGATCGCTTGGTTTCCAAATATGTGCCTAGAGCACCCACTATCAAAATACCAAGAGCCGATACGTAACTCTTGAGGGAAGAGTAAACAACATTGCAGTGTGGTAATTGGTTTGGGCACCCACTGCTTAATGCTTTCTTTTGGGTTGCAGAGGTCTCAGATTGATCGGATGTGTGTTAGGATGTGCATACATCTTCTCACACATCCGAGGCCGTTTGAAATTACCGCATTTTTTATCGCCTTGAGTTTGTAATGTATGGCCTAATGTGACCAGGAGCTAGGCAGTAATGGCAAATGTAATGCCTCTTCCTTGGTCTCTTCTCACTCAGAATGACTTTTTCTTTAAAAGCTTGTTTTTTCATACTTTTAGAGGTAGAAGCTTCACATCCCTCCTTTACAAAATTATTTTCAAAACCTATACCAATTTTGTCACGTTGACCCATAGAAAAAGCTTCTTCTATTTTCATTTTACTTTTGTTTAACTTAGTAAAAGTATTATCAGCTTTTTCACATTCATTCTTGAATTTTTCAAGGTCAACTTCTCTCTTGGTCACAAGGACTTCAAGTCTAGCAATGGTATCTTTTTGAGCATCATTTTCTTTTGAAAGTACAGCTTTTTCATCTTCACAAGCAGCCAATTTATCAGAAAGAGATTTGTTTACCTTGACAAGTACCTCAATTTTGTCCAATCTTTTCATCCAATCTGTATGCAGCTCCTTGTATGTGGCAAAGAGTTCCTCATAGGGAATGTCTCTTTCTTCATCTTCATCATCTGAATCTCCTTTTACAGAGAAACAAGTCAAAGACTGGGTCAGATGTGACACCGTATGTGTACACAATCGAGCCCACATCCAAGGGATTTTCAGAGTATATTCTTCTATATCTCAGAAAAGGCATTAAACACGTAATGGCAATTTAAGACAGACATATTAGCCACTTCTTCTTCCTCATCCTCACCGTCACTAAGGGTAGCCGTTAAGCTCATTCCCTTCTTTTTAAGTGTGTTAGCACACTCATTGGCATAATGACCAAAGCCACGACATGCCCTACATTGGATAGATTCGCATGATTTATTTTCAAAACTTGGTTTCTTTAATCCAAAGGTCGCTAGGTTTTGGCTTTTCAAAGAAGATCGAAGTAGGTCTATTGGGGAATTTGCTTATCCTTCTATTTTTTAGTATAGAACTGAATTTCTTTGAAATAAAAGCTACATCCTCATCTTCAAGATTAGACTTGTCAATTTCAGAGGATAATTCCACAAGCTCTTTTGGTAGAGCAAAGAAGACTTTTAAGGGCAAGACTGTGTGTTTTGTTTTTCTTCCGAGCCTCAAGGTTAAGCTCAAACACGCTCAAGATTCCTATGATGGTGTCAAGACCTACGATTTTGTGTCCTTTGTTTCTTCAATCACAACTACTTTAATGTTAAACCTCTCGTGCAAGGTCCTTAGAATTTTACTAACAAGTCTTGCATTGGAGATAGATTCTCCTAGACTTGTGCATTCATTTGAAATCTCATGAATCTTAGCAAGATATGACACAATATCCTCGCTTCTTCCATTCGAAGTAACTCAAACTTATCCATTAAAATTCTAAGCCTGGTAGCCTTCACACTTGGTGCTCCCTCACATTGAGTTTGCAAAATATCCTGCCAGCTTTGGCTATACTCTCATTTGTTATAAGCTTGTACATATTTCCGTAAACATGGCCGGAAATAGCACCCATGGCTTTTGAATTGTAATTTGCAGCTTGTATTTCATCAAGAGTCCATTGTTCTTCGTGTTTTCTTTCAAAGAAGGACTCACCAACACCGTAAGATGGCTTTTTCTCCACAGTAGGAGGTTGCCATGCAACAAGAATGCACATCCAAGCCCTTTCATCAATACTTTTGATGTAATTTCGCATCTTAGACTTCCAAAGAGAATAATTTGTGCCATCCAAGACAGAGACCTATTTTGGTGATTTTGGCATTCCATAATGACTACACTTTCTCGGATCAACACTCAAGAATATTTCGAGAGTTGGATCGATACCAATTGAAAGTTTCGTAGCTAGGAAACTTGGATCACGCAATAGGCAAAGGATGTGAGTACGTATGTGTCTCACAACCGTCCACACATCCACGTATAATGCAATGAATAAAACAATTAAATATAAATAAAATGCAATAACTCAAGAGTTATATACGCCATCGATCTGTGTGATCAGCAAACTAGGCTTACGCCCAAAAACCTTTCACTATAAAAACTTTTGTTTCTTACAAAAACAAATAAGTGAAAAACTAAAATATGAAAATACTAAACAAGTTCTAATCACCTTCTACGATATGAACAACTCCCCTTTCCCAAGTAGGACTTATTCAATCAGAAGTAAAACAAGAGAACTTTATAAAAACCTAGATGTGAGTTACGGATGTAAGCTCACAACCTAAAATCAATACGGACGTATGCAATGAAGTATGTGTGTTTTTCTCTCTAAAAACCGTAGCTTCTCTTTGTGCTGAATGCCTTGTATTTATAGTGCACCATTGAGAAGATCTTCATGCAATCGACCTCTTCCTTTGTGAGAATCCTTTTCCTATATGAAAACATAAAACACACTCACAAGGAAATCAATTATTAGTAGGTTAGTCCTAATATAAAACTATGTACATAAATAAAATATATTTACTATATTTACAATTCCTAGTCAAGGTAATATACTTATAAATCTCCATGAAAGTCTCAAAATCTTTTTACCATAATAGAAGACAAATTAAATAAGGAAACAAGTAGTTCCCTAAAAAAACTCACGCTTTCACGCTACTAAATAAATATACTTTCTTTATTTCAAAATAAATATTGCACTTGATTAATTAAGTTGAACTTTTAACAATATTTATTAATAATTTATTTATTTTTATGAAAATTAATTCTGAAATAGATGGATGGAGTATCTATCTCATGAAACCTAGGTTGTCACAGTGATATTAGAGTTTGGACCCATCATTGTCTAGCCAATGCGGGAGTAAAATAATATTGACATTAAATTAGTTAATTAATCGGACAACATCATCATCTTATTAGTGTTGACATGCATCATGTTCTTGTGGTTCTTCCTCTCACGGGAACACCTAACTATTTGTTTGTGCAAAAAAAAAAAAAAACTCACATTTTTAGAAGATAAAATTATTCGGTGGGGCCGAGGACTTTAGAGCCTTTAGCCGTGATATCAAAGTTATAAAAATCAATCGAGATATAAAATTCCATAAAAACTCATACTCACACATATTCCTCTCCCGTCACTTTTATAACCAAATATATAAAACTAAAATTATTTTTATACCTTAATGTATAAGAGTTTTTTTTTTTCACAATTTTTCACTTTTTCTTAAAAATTATAATAAGTCTCATATTGCATTTAACAATCCGCTCTTATATTCAAATATTCAAAGGTATTAGAATAAAATAACTCTTACACTTGGGAGTATTTTTTTTTTCATAATTTTTCATAATATCCTAGCTTAGTCTTATACCTTTGAGTCAGATAATGGATTGTACTTCAGGAGACACTACACATGAGTAATACGTGCTAATACATGAACAACACAAGAATTTTAACAATTAGGACTTGTAATTGCATACCTGTATGGATAGAAGCTGGCGGATCTTCTTAAGAATCCGCATTCGAGTGGTTGCATATGTACTGTTGGAAGGAAGTTGGTTCACGGAGCGATGGCGTGGTGCTTGATGGAATCGGAGAAGTAGATAGTGGGTGTGGTTGTCGTGGTTTGTAGGAGAAGTGTAGGACAATTGCTATGGCTTCTTTAAGACTTAACGGAAAAACTGACAGCAAAAGTAACGGAGATTGAAAAACAAAAGAATTTAAGTCGAGTCTTGTATTTAATACAATCTCCGTAAGAGTTATTTGTCCCGCACTGATGCTTACGGTTGTATGACAAAACTCTAGTAAGATAAAACGACTTACTATTAGTTATAAGGAGCACTCCAATATAACTAATCTAACGAACAACACAAGGTTTTAGAACTTTGGACTTGAAAGATTGAATGCAACAATATGCAATGATTTGGATATGTTAATCTATCTCTCTAGAGGGTAAAAGGCTCAAAATGACTGTATGTTATAATTGAAATTCGGAGGGAAACTATTTAAAAGGAGTTAAAGGGTTCATGGCTGTTCACTCCAAGAGGTGCCAAACCTGTTCAAAATCTGAGCACGAGCGCGGCCGCTCTTGCCTTGAGCGCGACCGCGCTGGCATGCCGAGATTAAGCCATGATTTACTTAAAATCAGCGCGGCCGCTCTAGGCTGGAGCGCGACCGCGCTGAAGCCCAGAACTGAAAGGTCACGAAACCTTGAGAACAGCTTGTGACCCAAAACTAATTTGGATCAGTCCAAGTCAACCCAAGTTAACTTTAACCCTTTATTTAACTTTCGTTAAGTTACAAAATCACTTGTCATTAATTCTCATTCACCCTAAATGGTTTTGAGACATTAAATAAGTTTAATAATCTACAACAAATGTAGAATACATTTTGTAACTAGTTCCGTTAACACATAACGAACTTCCGTTAGAAATCTAGGTCAACGTTAAGTCAAACTTAACTTTTCGTTACCCATTTCCAACAATCCCCCACATGAATGACAATTAATGCATGAATGCAATTTCGTCCAAAGTTTCGGCGAACTATTATTACATCGGGATAGATAGCTTGTGGCCTTGAATCTTCCCTAGTGAAATATTATCGGATATACTAGCCATTTGGTAGCGAGTCGCTTTGAACCAGCCGATCGTCTGGGTGTATACCAAGACAATAATACTCACATAATAACACTCTAACAATTGTTGTTCTCACGTTTTGTCCATTTTGGCCCTGGACCGTATCTCATTCATAAGCGTTCATTTAGAGGCGGCCTAATTACTTCTCGCTTATATAGGTGATTCTCACTATAAGGAGTATCATGCACTACTCCACCCGTAGGTATAGAAATCATTAAAAGTTTTCTCAACTTATCCTTACCACTGCTGCATGTGCTTGTACTTGGATGTTCTGGGAATGAGTATTCAACATCTCCAGTTAATAAACCGAGTTGTTGTTTCCAAGTAACTCTACTAGAACTTATAACTTGGTTGTCTCATTGAACCAAGGGCCCGGGATCTCCATTTCTCAAGGTTGAGTGTCCGCTATAAGTTCTTTTGTTGTGGGTTTTAAACCCATTCCCTTAATGCTTTATACAGTTGATCTCTATTTATACCTTTGGTAAATGGATCCGCTAAGTTATCACATGATTTAACATAATCAATGGTGATAACGCCATTCTTGATCAACTGTTTAATGGTATTGTGTCTACGACGAATATGTCTAGACTTACCATTGTACATACTATTCTCGTGCCCTTCCAATTGCCGATTGACTATCACAATGGATTAGTACAAAGCAGTAATGTGTTTGCTCCAACAAGGAACATCCTCCAGAAGTTCTTAAGCCATTCTCGCTTCTTCCCCAGCCTTTTATCTAACGCGATAAACTCGGCATTCCATCGTGGATCCGGCTATACACGTTTGTTTGGAGGATTTCCATGACACTCGCTCCTCCACCTATAGTGAATACATATCCACTTGTGGACTTAGAGTCTTTTGTGTCCGATATCCAATTGGCATCACAAAGATCCTTCTAATACCGCTGATATTTATTGTAAAGTATCCCATGGTTTAATGTATACTTTAAATATCTTAGTACTCTCATTAGTGCTTTCCAATGATCAAGCATTAGGATTGCTTGTGAACCTACTTAGTTTACTCACCGAATATGCAATGTCCGGACGAGTACAATTTGTTAAGTACATCGATCGCCAATTATTCTTGCATATTCCAATGAGAAACCGGTTCCCACTTTTTGTTCTTGGCTAAATGTAGAGCCAAGTCTACAGGTGTCTTAGCCGGAGGGTCATCAAAGACATTAAATTTCCGAAGAACATTCTCTAGGTAATGGGATTGTGAAAGAACTAATCCTTCAGATGTTCTAGAGATCTTTATCCCTAGTATCACATCAGCTAATCCCATGTCTTTCATGTCAAAGTTCTTCTTTAACATGCCTTTGGTATTCATGATTACTTCCCATTATGAGCATTTCGTCTACATAAAGACAAACGATAACGAATGATTCAGATGTTCCTTTAATGTAGACACATTTGTCACATTCATTGATCTTGAATCCATTCGATAACATGGTTCTATCGAACTTCTCATGCCATTGTTTAGGTGCTTGTTTTAGTCCATACAAGGATTTTACAAGTTTACACACCTTTCTTTCTTTACCAGGAACCACGAACCCTTCGGGTTGTTCCATGTAAATTTCTTCATCAAGTTCTCCATTTAGGAAAGCAGTCTTCACATCCATTTGGTGTATCTCAAGATTATGCACTGCTGTAATAGCTATGAGAACACGAATAGATGTGATCCTTGTGACAGGGGAGTATGTATCGAAGAAATCATATCCCTCTTTCTGTCTAAAACCTTTGGCAACTAGCCTAGCTTTGTACTTTTCGATAGATCCATCCGCCTTATACTTCCGTTTAAGGATCCATTTGCAACCTAATGATTTGCAACCTGGAGGGAGATCAACCAATTCCCAAGTATTGTTGAGCATTATGGATTCTATTTCACTGTTAATAGCTTCTTTCCAAAACGAACTATCCGGACCGGATAAAGCTTCTTTAACAGTTGATGGTTCGTTTTCTAACATGTAAGATAGAAAATCAGGACCAAAAGTCTTTTCCACTCTTGCCCTTTTGCTACGTCTCGGCTCTTCATCTTCTATTTGAGAAGGACCAGTTGTAGACTCATGTTTTCTTTTATTAGAACCTACATCTTTCACGTCCTTAACCGGAAAAATATTTTCAAAGAATACCGCATTCCTTGATTCTATAGTAGTTCCTACGTGCATATCCGGGAATGTCCGATTTATGCACTATAAACCGATAGGCACTACTATTATTGGCATATCCAATAAAAACACAGCCAATGGTCTTTGGGCCAATCTTGACTTGTTTAGGCTTAGGTACTTCAACCTTGGCCAAACACCCCCACACTTTAAGGTATTTAAAACATGGCCTACGATTGTGCCATAATTCATAGGGCGTTTTATCAATACCTTTCTTGGGTATTTTATTAAGAACATAATTAGAAGTGAGTATTGCTTCCCCCCACAAGTTGTCGGGTAAGCCTGAACTGATCAAAAGTGCGTTCATCATCTCTTTGAGAGTACGGTTTTTGCGTTCAGCAACTCCATTAGATTGAGGGGTATATGGAGCCGTTGTTTGATGAATTATGCCGGATTCCCAACATAATCCTTCAAACGGTGCTTCATATTCTCCACCTCTATCGCTTCTAATTTTCTTAATTTTCAAGTTAAGTTGATTCTCAACTTCTTTCTTATAAGTCTCAAAAGCCCCTAAGGCTTCATCCTTACTTCTTAAGAGATAGACATAACAATACTTAGTGCAATCATCTATAAATGTAATGAAGTACTTTTTACCTCCTCGAGTTTGCACTAGTTTTAAATCACATATGTCGGTGTGAATTAACTCGAGAGGAGTTGTGTCACTTTGTATGGCATTAAATGGCGACTTTGTCATTTTTGCCTCAACACAAACTTCGCACCTATTAGTCGAGTCGGATTTAGTCATTTGGATTAAATCTTGTCTCGCTAATTTCTTAATGGTGTCGAGGTTTACATGTCCTAATCTATCATGCCATAAATTAGAACTTTCCGACAAGTAAACATAAGGAACACAACTTTTATTCATCGCACTTTGGCGGATTACAGTCATTACATTCAATTTAAAAAGGCCCTCCTCGAGGTAACCTTTTCCAAGAAACAAACCATTCTTGGTTAGTACAAATTTGTCGGATTCGAATACTAATCTAAAACCGGCCTTACTAAGCAAAGCGCCTGGACACCAAATTTTTACTGATGTCCGGAACATGCAAAGCACATCCAACAAGGTTACTTCTTTTCCGGAAGTCATCTTCAAAATCACGTTTCCAATGCCTTGAACATCGGAGGTCGCAGAATTTCCCATGTAAAGCTTTCTTCCGGAGATGGGAGTATAGGAGGAGAAACTTTCCTTGTTACCACAAATATGGCGGGTAGCACCAGATCTATCCACCATGCTTTAGTGGTTCTCCTCCAAATTTGCAACGTTGGCTTCAAAGACAACCGCCGCAAAGTCTAGGTCCATATGGTCAACATTGTTCGCCTCTTTCTTCTGGGAGACGACAATCCTCGACAAGTGGCCCGGTTTGCCACAATTATAGCAAGACCCCTTGAACCTTTTAGAGGTCTTCTTCTTCCTTTCTTAGCATTCCCCCAGTTTCGAATGCTTTCTCTTGTGCCACTCGTGCTAGCCTCGGCGAGATTGACCTTAGCCTCCATCTTGCCTTTAGCAACTTTGGCCTCATTCATTCTATTGTTCTCTTCTATTTGAAGACGAACAACAATGTCTTCCAAGGACATCTCCTTGCGTTTATGCTTGAGATAGTTCTTGAAATCCTTCCACGAAGGAGGCAATTTTTCAATGATAGAAGCCACCTTAAATGGATCATTCATGATCATCCCTTCGGCATCATGCCCATGTAGAATGATTTGGAATTCATCTACTTGAGTTGTTACCGATTTGGAATCGACCATCATAAAGTCAAGATATTTACCGACGACAAATTTCTTTGACCCGGCATCCTCGATCTTGTACTTCCTTTCCAAAGTGTCCCACAACGCTTTGGCTAACTCGACTGTACTATACACATTGTATAGTGCATCGTCAAGTCCATTTAAGATATAATTCTTACAAAGAAAATTACCGTGAGACCAAGCCTCCTTTGCCATTTGCCTTTGGGGGTCCGGATCACCTTTTTCTACTGCCGGAGGATCTTCCTTTAAGAAGCGGTGCAGGCTTAGGGTGGTCAAGTAGAAGAGCATCTTCGTTGCCATCTCTTGAAATCCACACCGGTGAATTTCGCGGGTTTCTCACCATGACCGATGTGATGAGTTGTAGGAGCGGGAGCAACATTGTTGAATGTAGTATCACCTTGTGATGGAGGCGTTACATTCCCTTGACTAGATGAAGTGGTGTCTTTCTCGTTTGCCATCTCTTGAAGAAGCGTGAAATAACTCTTACGATTGTAGGACAATTGCTATGGCTTCTTTAAGACTTAACGGAAAAACTGACAGCAAAAGTAACGGAGATTGAAAAACAAAAGAATTTAAGTCGAGTCTTGTATTTAATACAATCTCCGTAAGAGTTATTTGTCCCGCACTGGTGCTTACGGTTGTATGACAAAACTCTAGTAAGATAAAACGACTTACTATTAGTTATAAGGAGCACTCCAATATAACTAATCTAACGAACAACACAAGGTTTTAGAACTTTGGACTTGAAAGATTGAATGCAACAATATGCAATGATTTGGATATGTTAATCTATCTCTCTAGAGGGTAAAAGGCTCAAAATGACTGTATGTTATAATTGAAATTCGGAGGGAAACTATTTAAAAGGAGTTAAAGGGTTCATGGTCGTTCACTCCAAGAGGTGCCAAACTCCGTTCAAAATCTGAGCACGAGCGCGGCCGCTCTTGCCTTGAGCGCGACCGCGCTGGCATGCCGAGACTAAGCCATGATTTACTTAAAATCAGCGCGGCCGCTCTAGGCTGGAGCGCGACCGCGCTGAAGCCCAGAACTGAAAGGTCACGAAACCTTTTGAGAACAGTTGTGACCCAAAACTAATTTGGATCAGTCCAAGTCAACCCAAGTTAACTTTAACCCTTTATTTAACTTCCGTTAAGTTACAAAATCACTTGTCATTAATTCTCATTCACCCTAAATGGTTTTGAGACATTAAATAAGTTTAATAATCTACAACAAATGTAGAATACATTTTGGTTCCGTTAACACATAACGAACTTCCGTTAGAAATCTAGGTCAACGTTAAGTCAAACTTAACTTTTCGTTACCCATTTCCAACAAGAAGAAGAATAGCGGGAAAGAAATAAGGCACAGTGCTGAATGAGATTTGGGTTTAGAAGAATTTTTGATTTGGATCTTAAATAGCGTGTGAACTTTTAAAAATGACTAGAATTTTTATGGAGAATGATTTGGGATTGGGGGCATGATGGAATTAATCCTTTATAGTGAGGGGGGGTCAATTTTTTTACATAACGAAAAAATTGAAATTACACTATGAACGTCAATTAGATTTAATGCGGGCCATGCGGCATATAAAACTCGTTCTTTCTTTGACATCTACTATTCAAATTTAGAAGAACAAACCTATTTTAACATATTAAATTAAATAAAAAAATAGATTAAATTTATTATCTTAATAAAGGTTTAAAAAATTATTATTCATAATATTGATAACAAGATTTAGAATATCGGTGAAATAATTTTGTTTTTTTCTAAATATTTTATTAAAGTTAATCAAATCAACAACTCAAAAGTTAGAACTATCATTAGGAGGGAGTCTAAAACTTAAAAATAAAAAATAAAGAAAATTGGCAAATATAAAATGCATACACATTGTGTGTCAATCTATTGACCTATCCTTAACCTTGAAGTTTGATAACGCTACAACTTTTGGGTCTCACTATTTAAAAATATCTTTAGAAATATATGTTCTGTGTAAAATGATTGTATCTAGAAAACAACAAATACAAGAAACACTGTTAGAGAACAAGTCAGGGTTGATTGTGGCTTACGCCCTTGAGTGTGAGAGTAAAATCTTTGAGGGTTTAATAACTGAGAATAAGACTTTTAATGTTTTATTGTGTTTTTGTGCTAGGGTTTAGGCAATGAAACTTACAATAGTCACTTACCTTGCTCAAGATGACAAATGAGAGTATATATATAGTATGAAGGAGGCGTTGGATGACGTCAGCCCTCCAGGAGATGCTTGCCTTTTGACCTATTACACGTGTACGCGCCTGGTTGGCTCGTATAATAAAGTGAGGATTACTGTAAACGGATGTCTTTGATTTGACAAGGACATGGGAAGCATGTGACAGTTGGTGCGTCGCTTTACGCGCATGATATAGGTGCATGAGCCACCATTGAATATGATATTGATAAGTCTGTCCTTGCTATCAGAGCAGGTATAGGTACAGACTCTTGTATCATTGACCTTAACTTTAACTGGGAGTCTGGTATAAGACCGCGGTCAACATGATCAACGCGATATTGGATAGACATGATCACGACTAATGCGGTCAACATGGTCAACGCGGTAAGGCATGTTGGTGCGGCGACTTTTTTGCGCAAAAAGTACATGATCTGATTTTGGCACTTCACTTTTCATATATGGGGTGTCATTTGAGATTTTATCAGGGGGTTAATTGAGAATTTTCAGGGGGGTCAGCTGTAAATATTCAAGGGTAAAATCATTTTTTCTAAACATCTCAAAGATCAAAAAATATAGTACATTTATACACTTAATGAAAGAAAAAGAGAATTTATATTTAAGGCGTAAAATATGTTCATAAAAAAAAATTATTTTATAACATTTCTTTTCCTTCTACTTTTGAGAAGATTGTGTAGGATAGAAATGTTCAAAAAAATTCCTTTCATTTCCCTCCAATTACTTACTAAAAAATCTCAGAAACAAGTTTATAAAGAAAATTATTTTAATTTTTTTAATTTTCCTTCCCTTTCCTTCTAATTTAAAACTAGTGAGCACACCCTCGCTGTCGGAGTTCAACTATTCTTTCTTTTACATAAACATCATGTCATGTCATGCACCGAACCATTTTGCACAAACAATTGAGTGAACTTGACTTTTCATCGACTCACTCCAGTGTTCTAAAAGACCCGCTCTGCCGCCAGTGCCTTTGTGCAGCGCTGTAGGACACTCTCCAATGCCTAGTTTTAAGCCCCGCCTAAATCTCGACTAATCCCGACTAATTTCGACTAGTTCCCACCTAAACGCTAGGCCCGACTCCGCCGCCTAACATCCGTCTAGCGCTTTTTAAAACTTTGACTCACTCAGTTAACGATGAATGTTATTAATACCGCTCTCTCTAATGTAAAATCTCCTTTAGAAAAGGAAAGGAACAGGTCAACAGACATGCTATTGCTTAGGCATGTAGGCATTTTACTTTTTACATACGAGTAACTCTTTCTTTGGATTCCTCTAGACACTGATCCATTGTCTGTCCTTCAACAGTAAAATTAAATGAGTAAAAGTAAAGGATGAAAGAAAGTAATACTCCTATACCAACAGCATCATATCATAATCCCTCCCATGCGACAACATGATTCTTTATCATATAAAAAGCAATTCTTTTGAATTATTAAAGTTTCTTTATATATAATTACTTTACTGATCTGCTTTTTTGAATTAATAGCAAAAGCACTTCTTCTTATTATATTATCAAATCACGGGTTTAAAACTGTGGTACGAATAGAACCATCATAAAGGTAACAACAATGTCCCTATTCTAAAATAATTAATTATTTTTACTTACAATAATACTGTCGTTAGTTACTGGCTTACCCCAATACCTAACGGCAGTGAGTTAGACTATACTCCCTCCGACCCATAACAAGCGACGCAGTTACTGTTTTACACGGAAATTAAGAAAAAAGTGAAAAGGTTGATGTGTTGTGAGTATAGATAGTTGAGTAGGAAAGAGAATGAGTGGAGAGAATAGTAAATTATAATGGTGTTGTGAGTATTATAATAATGTAGGAGAGAGAATGAGTGGAGGAAATAGTAAAGATTCCTTTCCCATTTTAGGAATTTTAGGAAGTGTGACTTATCAGTGGGACGCCCAAAATGACAAAGTGTGTCACTTGTTATGGGACGGAGAGAGTATGTGACTTCCAAACTCAACATTGTACCTGTTGTTTAGATCATGTAATCCAATCAAATAAAACATACAGAGTATAGTTTTTCTCGAATTAAACGCCCCCAAAATTCCTGATTATTGCTTATTTGATCTCAAAATAAAAATTAAATAAACTCATATGCATGTGCATATCACGATAAACAAAATACAAACTCTGAATCTCAGTTGGATCATAGATGATAATTGAGCTGACAAACATTATACTTGTATACTACTACATATGATTCATATAATTCGCCATAAAGTAAAAATAATTATGCAGTTTCCACATTTTATATATTATTAAAAAAAAAAACTTCAAAATTCCAAGTGATCAAAAAAAAAAAAAACATTTATATTCACATATTACCAATCACTCCTCACAATAGGTGGCTCCTCCTCTCTTCCCTTTTCCTTTCCTCCGCCGGAAACCATCGTTTACGTCGTTGAAAATGAGTGGCACATCGTCGTTGGCGTCATCGTGGTCATCTTCGGTTGCTATGCGGATGCAAGAACAACGCTCAAGAGAAGCGAAAAAGGCGGTGGCCAAACCATTGACGAACCACATGGCGACCCCATCGAGCTTTCCGCAGGCGGCGTGGTTTGATGACCGGACCCTGGGTTCGACTGAGTTGGTGGTTCGGAGGTTGAACAAGTTGTTGGAGGTTGTAGTGTAAGTTGCCATGAGTTGGGAGATGGGTGGATCCGAGCTGTGGTTGGGGAGAAAAGGAAATATAGTGGTTGAGATGTTTATTAGTTTGTTGTGGAGGTTTAAAATAGCTTGATAGAGAGATATCAATGATTGCGAGCATAATCCTTACTTATTTGCCCTTGATAGTCTGTCTACGAAATTACTAAATTACACTATACTCCCTCCCTCCGGCTCCCTCCATCTTAATTTACTGATGTCAAAATTTTGGACACAATATCTAAAGTAATATAACAATAGCACAGTCTTGGAGCCAAAATGTCAGAGGCATTTTGATAATTTCACACGGTGGCATTTTAGCAATAATCAAGGCGGACGGGACACGTGGCAAGCGGGGAGTGGGCGCGTGTGCCACACGCGCCGACAAAGGCGCGTGTGCCACACGCGCCGACAAAGGCGCGTGTGACGCGTATGATTTTTTTTTTAAAAAAAACTCCACGACACGTGGCGCGCTATTATTGGATGCTTTATTTTCGGATTTTTTTTTTCCTCCCATTTTTTTGACCTCAATTATTTTATAAAAATAAATATTTTTTTTAAAAAAAATTTACACCAAAATTCATAATTTTTTTTCCTCTTTAATTAGAGACTAATTTCATTTAATTTGGACACAAAAAAAAAACACTCTTTCTTAAATATAAATTTCTTAATTCTCCTTTCTTTATTTTTATTTTTTATTTTTCATTATCTTTTTTGTGCAAAATAATTAAGTTTGAAGTATATATTTTTATTATAAATGATGATAATAATAATCATAATTTTACTTTTTAAATATACATTATTATTTGTAATGTTATTTCCTTCGTTTCAAAATTTGACATTAATTTTTAAACATATTAAGTAATATTTTATAAAATATTCCTTGGACGAATATATTAATTTATTTTTTTACCCCAAGTAGTATTATTTTGTAAAAATTAATGTTTATAATGTTCGGGTCTTCGTATCTTCGTGTCAAAAAATAAATATTACTTTTTGAGCCAAGTAAATTCATTAAGGCAAAGGAAATAATTTTTTTTATATAGAAAGTAGTATTAAATATGGGATGAAAGTAATATTCATTTTTTGAATTGAATGAATTTTTTTTTTTTAAAGTAGAATTTTTTTATATTTCCAAAAAAAAATTTAACATTGCTTCTTTCGTCTCAATTAACATTTTAAAAAATAATACTACTTTTTTCTTCTAAAAAAATAATGTAATATTTTTAGACGAAGACACTAACATTACAAACATTAATTGCAGAGGCGAATGAAGTAGTATTATTTTTTAAAATATTCATTGGGCTGAAGGAAACAATGCTCATTTTTTTTGAGAAAAAATGTAGTATTATTTTTGGGTTATTCATTTCGAATCGAAAGTAATATTCATTTTTGAAATATTGTAATGTTAGTGCCTTCATTTCAAAATATGACATTATTTTTTTAAACAACTTAAGTATATCCGAAGTAGTATTATTTTGAGAAAATTAATCTTTATTATGTTTTTATCTTCGTGTGTAAAAAAATAAATATTATTTTTTGAGACAAGTAAATTCATTGAGGCAATATAATTTTCGAATAATTGTTTTACAATGTCAAACATCTCTATTTTCTTTTGTATTTGTTTCGATTTCGATCACTTATGCGTTAGTAACTGTCCGTGCATCGCACGGGGGTACTGCTAGTTTAAATGAAAAATAGAAGAGAGATTAACGATAGGGGCGTAAGTGATTTACCTCAAATCGCGGTTTGAAATTGAATTGAGCTAAATCGTGGGGTTTAGCTTAATTTTTTTTTTTTAAGTGGTTTAGCTTGATTTATAAAAATTACAAATCACGTGATTCGATTTAGCTTGCGATTTGAGGGTGCCGAGCCAAACTGAGCCGAACCGAGCTAAACCGTTTAGCCATTAAACCGAGCTATGAGACCGAGCTACGAGACCGAGCTACAAGACCGAGCCAAACCAACATAAACCATAATCCTGACCATTCATTCCAAATCAAATTAATCCCCACCTTTAATTTATTTCAAAACCCTAAAATGTAATACTTTAAACCCTCTGCCTCTTTTTAATCACATCACACATTCTATCCCTTTTCCTTCTCTCTCTTCACTAGATCTCATCTCACTGTCCTCTCACCCACCCTCGCCGCCTCTCTCACCCTCGCCGCCTCAACGTTGCTGCACAATAAGAAGGCGAATTCACATCAGCTTTCATAGTAAGTGTTCTTAATATTCTTTTTCAAATTTCAAATGAGTTTTCGCACAGGAAGAAGAAAAATTTATTGTTTTTCAATTTTATCAAATTTCCTACTTTTCATCTTTAATTTTTTGCTTTCTATAGTCGAAGGCTTTGACGAAGGCATCCATGAATAACCTCAGTGTATGTGTTCTTAATATCCCTTCATTTTTGCAATTTTTTTCTTGAATAACCTATGTTTGTTTGTTCTTTCTTAGACTGAAAATTCAAGGAAGCGAGCTTGTTCGACTCAAGACACGGAAGTGGAGTCATCTGCAACTACTGAAAACTCTGATGTAAAGAGTAAAGCTTCTACCTCGACAGTTTGGGATCATTTTGATAGAGTAATGGAAGGCAAAAAACTTTTGCATTCACTTTGTAAATATTGCAATTTTTCCGAAAATTCAAACCGCGGTTCAAATCGAGTCAAACCGAACCATGATGGTTTGGCTCAGCTCGGTTCGAATTTTTTTATGATTTAGCTCGATTTGAAATTTTTCCGAACCGATACTAGCGGTTTGGCTCCTAAATTTGTCCAAACAGAGCTAAACCGAACCATTTACACCCCTAATTAACGAAATAAGTGAAAGAAGTGTTGTGAGTAAAAAAAGTATTTATTTCTGATTTACGATTTTTGCTTGTCTTTTTTTAGTTTGTCTCAATTTAATATTCTTATTTATTTTATTTTCTAAAATAAACAATGACACTCATTGACAGAGACCCAGGAGCTTTTTAATGGGTGCACAAATTACATGATTAAGAATTTAAAATTAATTTTGATAGTGAAGCTAGAAACCAAAACCACAAGGTTAAAAAGCTTACATCTTACCTGCTTAACTAGCAAGTTACATGTTTAGTATTGCACACTATGTAAATATATGTATATTTGCATCAAAAATATTTTTAGCAAATGAGGAGAGTAAGGGGGTGCACTTGCACCCCTTATAAAGCTTAAGTCCGCCTATACTCACGTGCTACATTTACAATAACAACTCACTAATTTTTATCAATTTTTTTTTTGTTATTTTACTTTTTATACTAATAACACAATCTATGTTGACCTATTTGACTTTCCAATCCGAACTCTTTTTTTATTCATTTGTTTTCTAAATAGTGTTTTGGATAGTTATGTCATCAACTCGCCATTATTGTTGATCTATTTTTGCATTAGTTTCTTAACAAATAGACAAAACAAAAAAACTTTAAACTGAAGAAGAGTTCCCGGAATATTCCAGAATGTTACCAAGCTTCACTATGGACAATTGGACAGAGCAAATTGGTTGAAGAAGAGTTCAGTTGGAAAGTCAAAACATTGGTTAGAGGGGAAGTCTTGGATCGGAGTAGATATTTTGGTCTGTTGGTAAAAGGTCCCCATGTTTCTGAAGATTATTGTTGCAAAGGTCCTTCGGGTTGTTCAATCAAGATCCACACTTTCAAAGGCCATCTACATTTCCTTCTCAAATAGTTCAAGTAATTGGAAATCAAGCCACATAATCCCTCCGTTCCACTAGAAAAATCACAAAATTTTATTTTGAGTGTCCCATATAAAAGATACACTCACAAAATTAAAAATTTTTAATACTTATTTATTCATGAGAATCACTTGTATTACCCACAATAGCTATCCAGTTACTATTTCATGCCCCACACTCTCTCCTACCCCATTTTTTATAATTACAACACTTACTCCACTCTACACTCTTCTTAATTTTCATGCAATATTCATTTTGTGCATTTTTGAATAGGACGGAGGGAGTATACAAAGACCCATCCCACATACTCCCTCCGTCCCAATAAGTGTTTCACCCTTTTGGGTGGGCACAAATATTAAGGAAATGGGTGGGAAAAAAAATGTTGTGAGTGTAATTTGAAAATAGGAGAGAGAATTAGTGGAGGGAATAGTAAATTTGAAAAGTGTTGCGAGTGTAATAGTGAATTGGGAGAGAGAATGAGTGAAGAAAATAGTAAAATTATTTGCCAAAAAAGGAAAGGTGAAGCTTCTAACGGGACGCCCTTTTGGGTAATTAGTGAAGTTTTTATTGGGACAGAGGGAGTATACAGTATGAATGACCAAATCGAAACCGAAATCGGCCAATAACCTTTGAACCCCCTTCAAATAGAACCGGCCACCGGAATCATCCCGAACCGAAACTAGTTGAAATCGTAATCGGCGGTTTGGTGATTCAGTTCTGGTTTCTACATCTGAAAACCATGAACCGGCGGTTTCGAACCGTCTAAACCGAAACCACCAAATCGTGGACCAAACCGTTAGAAACCGTCAGAAGCGTTAGAATGTTTTTACTAATTTGTTATCTAAAGTTTCTATTTGTTCCGATATATGGAGTAATAAAAAAATAAGACATTTTTATATATGAGTAACATGTTATTGGATTGATAATTCTTGAAAAATTCAAAATATGTTACTTCAACAACAAGTGAGACTTCTTCTTCGATACTTTAACATTGCTTATCATCATTTGTGGCCAGTTTTTATGAAAGACAATAATTTTGTGGCAATGTTAATGGCCAATTTCATAAATATTTGACTACCGAATTTGAACAAGAAAATTCATTTGATATTTTGTCTTGGCCGTAAGCATTGGTGGTAATATGTAGCATAATCGTCACAATTTATCATCCGATAGTTTTGAAGTTTGTAATTTGCTGAATGATTGAATTAGAGCGGAAAGAAAAAAACAATACGACAAGCCAACGGATCTTCTTGGTGGCGAAGGTGAGTACTATGATGAAACTAAATTGGGAATCGATTAAGGCAAATATAATGTAATTTATTTACTATAGTTTTTTTTATATGTTAGAATTTAGATAACTATTGTAATAAAAATAGGTAAAGGCTCATAATGTTCTCCCTTAATTATAAAATGGCAAGATTTGGTTGTCTCGCTCATGTAATTTTTCCCAATAATTAATAAAATTTAAAGGGTATCACCCCTTTTTTTTATATACTTTGATTTGTTTAATTTTTTTCTATCTTATTTATATACATTTTTGTAAAAAATATCAGTAATAAAAAAAAGTCTAAAATATTATTTTCTAGTCAATAAAAAAATAAAGGGTAGTTCGTCCCTATTTTCTTTTATATAAGTTTATTTGTTTATTTTTTTTCTATCTTTTTTCTATTAATTATTGTAAAAAAATTCAGTAATAAAAAAAGTTTAAAATATTATTTCATAGGCAATAAAAAAATATAAAAAAATAAAGGAAAATTCGTCCCTCTTTTATTTTATATACTTTTATTTGTTTTGTTTTATTCTATCTTTTTTTATATTACTTTTTATAAAAAAAAAATCAGTAATAAAAAAATCTAAAATATTTTTTCCTAGTCGATAAAAAAATTTAAAGGGTAGTCCCTCAATTTTTTCTTTTATATACTTTCATTTGTTTAGTGATGATGCAGGAAATGGTCCAGATCAGTCTTAGTCAAGCAATTAGGTTGATCTCTAGCTAATAGACCTGAAACCACGAACAAACGACTAGCCGGGTTGGCCTCCGGCTAAGACCCTTCGGCGTGATGATGAGATAACGTATATTGCGCTTATAAACTAAACTGAATTGAATAAAGTAATACTCAAATAACAAATAAGACATTACCCTTGAACGTTGGATGTTGTAAGGTATTTATAGCGTTGGTGTAGGATCGTGTTGAATTCCTAAAATCACGGGGATAATGTTGGCATAACTGACTCCGAGAAAGTAGGAGACGGTTACAAATAACGACGTGGGTTGACGCACGTGTTGGTAGGCCGAGGTCGACTGAATAAACGAGGGCGACTTGCCTTTGTGCTTTGACTTGATAGCAATTGTTCAAGTATATGATCGTATGTCAGACGAAGCTAGGTCGGGACCACGGTTGATCGAACAAAGAGCTAGGTCGACTGATCGATGTTGGGTCGTTGGTATCGTAGCAATTGGGTCGGCCCATTCAATATTAGAGTAAACTGGTGATTGAGGTGTTGGGCCTGACTCGTCACTTTTATTCTGTTCATTTAGTTTTTTTTTCTATCTTTTTTATATAATGTTTTGCAAATATTTCAGTAATAAAAAATTCTAAAATAGTTTTTTCTATTAAAAAAATAAAAATAAAAACAAAACCGTTGAATCAACGATTTCGTACCGTGCATCGCTGGTTCGGAATCGGAACCGTGAACCGTAACTTCACAGTTCGATTTCGATTTTCCTTTTTTCAAAATCAGGATCGGCGGTTCGAACCGAAATCAAAACCGTGTTTGGTCATCCCTAATATACGGAGGCCTATCTATGTATTCAGTTGTGTGGTCTTCGATTACGGTTCTATCTGAAATTGGTGGTTCAGAATAATTCGAAGGGACCAAATCGCTAGCCAAATTGAATCATATATCATTTTTTGAAAACAAGCTGAACCACCAATATTTGCAAATATTTGCAAAACGGGCTAAATCGTATAATTTAATTCGATAAGATTTGAATTTTGAAATATTGATTTTAAACCATACAATTGACACCCCCTAATAACAAGACTAAACAACAAAGTATTACGGTTGAAATTAATCGAAAAATTATCATATGGTCATGAATTTTCTAAAGTTTACACTTTATCCTCTCAACTTTGCTTATTTTCGAAAAGCTTGTTAAATTTCAGATGTTGCACCTTTGCTCCTAATCCTTTTTTTTTCAATACAGTTCCCAAAACTTTCATGAGTTACAATTTACCCCCTTTTTAGATTAATCTAAACAAATATTCTTGGGCCAGATTTTTTTTCAAAATTTATACTTACCTTTGTCCGGGATTAAGAGTTATACCATAGTTCTATCATGTATTTGAACGCTTATTAAAAAAAAAAAAATGAGTAGAGAATGACAAATGGGTTAAGGATATAAATGTCCAAAATACTATTTGTAATTCAATTAATAAGTCAAATGGGTAAAAAGTAGAATAGTAAGTGTTGAAATTTTTGTAATTCTATAAAAAGAAGGGATATAAATTTATGTCTAAAATATTATTCATTATTTTTTAAATAAAGCAAAATAGTATGTGAAACTTATTTAGAATGACTCTAAAATATGGGACTGTTTGATATGGGACGGAGGAGGGAGTAACTTTTAAATTTTAATCCTCAACCTCTCTTATTTTCAACTCAGTCCCTAAAAATTTTGATGTCTCCTTTTAACTCCTAATCTTCTTTTATCTTCGAGTCAGTTTTCAACATTTCATAAGTTACACTTTATCCCTTAATCTTTTCTGATTTTAAATAAGTCCCAAAATTTTACAAAATAAACCGAACGAGCAACAGTTTGGAGGAAAAAATGGCCGGTTCTGTACTAGTATCAATTAAAAGAGGTCCTATTTGAAAGTTGAAGTCCAGTTTGGTACCTGATTAGTTAGTTTTGTTAATGTTAAGGAGGAAAAGGAAACATTAATGTTGAGGAAATAGGAAGGACGGAGGGAGCATACTCTACAAATGAGAGGGCTAAAATGTGAAATCGCCAAAGAAGTAACTGCCTGGCGTAATCAGATCGGCCACAGTTGGCAAACCTGGAAACTTGAAACATTCCATCATCGTTTTCTTCTTCTTCTTCTTCCATTCAGTCATCATCTCGATCATATACAATCTCAATAGTTTACCAATTTACTGGTACAAATTCAGCATCGATTTCTGAATTCTGACCTCTCAATTATTGTAATTCAATTAAAAGAAAACTGTTACTATCGGAACGGAGACATGTTCGGCGGTGCAGGGGAAGCCCCTACTCGGTAAGGCTTCTTCACTTTCTCTCATTAGTTAGGGTTTTAAAGTTATTATTTAGATGATTTATTTGTTACTGTGTGCTACTTTCGTTTGCGTTTGAGTTTGAGTTGGAAACAAATTTACAGTGAGAACTTATAATTGAATCTTGAGAGTTGAGCATGCAAGTACTTATACGGGATTAGTGTAAATTGAAGTGACCGTTCATTCACAAATTGCTGGATTTGAGTATTTTTTGTGCATTATTTATTAATTTATTTTATTTTTGTGTTATTGGAATTGAGCTGAACACGCATTTCTATGTGTTATTGGAATCTGAAAATCTGGGAACTGCAATGGAATGTATCAATCTCAGCCTTTGTTTTAGCTACTGGATTTTTTTTCCGCATTTATATTCGATTCAGTGCTGGATCATCTGTCCAATATAACGGTGGCGGAGCCGGGTATTTTTGTGAACGGGCCAAATTTTGCATAATAATTATGTTTAAAAAAATGTATTAAACCCCTTCATATTTTAAAAGGGAGTAAAAAAGGTTTTTTTTTTCCTTTCATAAATGGGGCAAGATTGCATATATTGTACTAAAGTCCCCAAATTAAAAAATAATTGCACTACTAATTTTAAATTTTTTCTAGCCAATTGGGGCAATTGCTTCCTTTTGTCCTCACCTAACTCCGCCGGTGCAATATAACACACAGTGAATCTTCCTGGTAATAATTGTTTTATGTGGTCTTTCTCTACCTTTAAATTTGTTTGATATTGAAATTTTTGTACTTACTGATTTCTGCGACGTCTTTGAAACTGGAGCTGTTTGTGTCCAACGTTCAACATTATAATGTTTATGATTTATGGAACTATATTGTATGACAGGCATGAATTGTTGAATATGGTGAAGAAGCATTCAAACTTAATAGGGAAAACCATAGTAGATGAGCAAGATGCTACTGATGTTGAAATGGATCCACGTTTTTGGCACGATGTTATGGATCTGTATTTTGTTCGTGGTAAGGAGTCTAGAGGACGAGAGGATGATGATCTCGTATTCTTTGTTAGAAAAATGGTAATCCCTTCTTCTCTAGGTTTAGAACCATCTATAAATGTCTTACATTTTGTGTCTGATGCTGCACCTTGTGGTTTCAGAGCTTGCGTGGTTACGGATTCAATGATAATCTGGAAGGCAACACTCCTTACTTTGTACGCAGGTGGGCTTCCAAGGTAAAAGCAGCACTAAATCTAGTTGAACTTTGAAAGTAATCTGCCTAGTCTTAAGCCCTGCACCATAAGCATAATTCTGCTAAAACATGATACATTTTCTGTTTCACCACAAATCCTGGCAATTAGCTCATTCCGTTGTGTTCTTTGACTTTCAGTTTATGCTCAAGTACTTGCAATTAGTATTCATCAGTTGAAAATAATGCTCCAGTATATCAATCACGAATGGTGATTTATCTTTTTCTATTATAGGTTGTTAATTCACGGTCTTCAAAAAAGGACTATATTTGAATTGTTAGTGGTAGACTGTTGAAGTTCTAACCTGTAGTCGATGTTCTTGCTTAAGGTAACCAACAAAAGGGCAACATTATGCTTTATTGTTAATGAATGAGAACATCTGAGTAAGACATTTATGTTATTTCCTTGCCTATCAGTTGGATAACTTGGTCGATGAAAGTTCGATAAGTGTCGATTGGAGGCGCTCTTTTTATTTAAACCTAATTGCCCACACTACATTCAGTGTAACCGTCGCGATTTGCAGGTAACTATTTTTCGCCCCCTGTATTGTACTCCTTCCGTCCCAAAATGATCTTCCTACTTTTTTTGTTGTTAACACGTTGGCCTTTTGAGCAATAATTTTAGGTCAATTTGATTATACGAATCAACATCTATTGATAGTATATATAATGGTGTATCAAATTATCAATAACAAGTTTAAAACTTTCATTGGCAAAATTAAATTAATCTAAAATTATTGCTCAAATTACCTTCGTGTTAACAACAAAAAAAGTAGGCAGATTATTTCGGGATGGAGGGAGTATTAGTTTATAGCCATATAACAGTGAATTGCCATTTGCCTTGCACGAGTGTGCTTCCATGTGTGATTGCATGTTGTTGGTTTACTTGTTTCTGCTCATGTTGTGATAATATTTTTCTTTATCAGTGTGCATGTGCATATTCTTAACATCTTGATACCAGCAATTCATGTAATGACGTGAGTACTCGTATATTTTTAGTTTTTGATAGAGTATAGCTGGGATAGAGCCATTTAGAGGCAAGGGAAGTCAATTGACCCCCATACTTATGAGATATTTTATAGGGCCACTTCCTCCAAGGCATCTCTGGCGAGATTCAAACCCAATGCAGGACACATCAGATCTAAAATTCCAAAAACACTCCTCGCCCTTTTATAACTGACTTATAAAACTATTTCATCTTTTATAAGTGACTTATAAGACTTTTTCGTCTCTTATAATTGACTTATAGAACAATTTTTTCAACAAAAAAAATCAAAAATTTCAATAGTAATGACGAATTAATCTCATAATTTACACATTACAACTCTTATAGTTGAATTATAAGACCAACTTGCCTCTTATAACTATTTCGTCTCTATAAGACAAATTTTTTCAACCAAAAAAAAAAATCAATAATGACTATTTAATCTCATAATTTACACATTACAACTTTTATAGCTTAATTAAAAGACCAGATCGCCTCTTATAATTGACTTATAGGACAATTTTTAAAACCAAAAAAATCAAAATTTCAATAATAACAACGAATTAATCTAATAATATACAAAACAACTCTTATAGCTTAATTATAAGACCATTTCACCTTTTATAATATAATTATAAGACATTTTTTCATCGAAAATGATAAAATAAAGTATAAACTCATGTCAGTCTTGAACAATGGCTTGACTGAGATCGACCTCAGAAAAATATTGCCCAATCTGTTGTTTGTGTGTCGGAGAAAGCAAAATCGACGGATCTAGACACAGATCTGAAGATATGGTCAATTTTGAGGAGGCTAGTGCAGAATAGGCGTCGGAGTAGGAACGATGATGGTTTGCCGGAGGTGTAGAAGGGAGAGGAGAGAAGGAGGCAGAGTGTGTGAGGATGCCGGAAGTGGACTATGGCAGGAGTGGAATAGGCTGACCGGCGTGACGAAGAAGGGAGTACACTTCAACGGATTTCATAGATCTGACAGGAAAATGCGCAGATCTGGCCGAAAATGCGTAGATTTGACCGGTCGGAGATGAGGAAGACGAAGGGAGAAGAAAGTGGACGTCGATCTAGGGTTTCATAGCAAGGAGAGGAGGGATGTGGTGCCGGTTCGTATACAGAAGAAGATGAAGGTCGCCGGTGGCAACGAAGAGGAGCCGATGTATTGAAGGCCGGCGGCGTGGACAGAGGAGAAGGGGGTGGGCGGAGTTAGAGAGAGAAAGAGTGTGTGTGTGTGTGTGTGTGCGCGCGTGTGCGTGTTTAGAGAGAGAAGGAAAAGGTAAAAAATGAGAAGAGGGAGTAGGGAGGTGAAGGATTTGGGGAATATAATTTGGGAAAACTCTTTTTTTTTTTTTTTAAGGAAAGGATGTTTCCTAAAACCGGAATAAATTTGGACATGGGGGCCTTAGGGGAACTTTTCCTATGCTATAAAGACCTCTCGAACTTTAATAAAAAAAACACTTGTTTGTAGTTTTGACCCCCCCCCCATCTGTTTAAAAAAAAAATCTAAATGTCCCCCAAAGTTTTTTTTAAAAAAAAAAAAAAATGCATAACAATTATGATAATATTTTGAAAGAGATGTGACTCATAGAATCTAAGCAGAGTGATTGAAGTGGAAGTGTGCCACAAAGTTTCTTTGTGTTCCGGCATACCCCATAGATTAAAGGGATTCTTTTACCGTACTACTATTGACCGGCATTGCTATATGGTACTGAGTGTTGGCCGTGAAATAGTGTCACAATCATAAAATGAATGTGTCGGAGATGCATATGTTACGATGAGGGGGAATCTTCCAAGGTGGTTTGGTCATGTGAGACGGAGACCATGTGATGCACTAGTCAGGAGGCTTGAAGAGTGGAGAAGTGCTAATAGTTAAACTGATTATTTTTTTAGGATTGCAAGATTGATGAATAACTCAGTTTGGGATGAGCTTCCGGAGTTTGGTGGAAGCCCATCTTCTAAACTTATATTAATGCGATTGATTTGGTTTTACCTCAAAAATAAATAAATCTGATAAGTGATAACAACGACTAAGGGATGCTGTCGAGTATATGTTTTTGTTTTCAGTGTCATCGTTGTAATATAATAATTTTGACCTTGTTAATCTCCTTCCTTTTAGTTTATATGCAAGTGAAACATGACCAGGGTTTCTTTTAAGTTTCTGCATATATCATATATCTAAATTTTACTTATGATGGAAACTCTTTTATTCCAGTCATCAGGTCCTTCGAAATCATCAGAGTGGCCAAGAAACACCATTGTCTCCTATATATAAGGTAGCCTCCCGTTTGAATTGTATTATGCAGTACTTATCATTAATGTACAGTTTCTTTGTGGACCATATGGTCCTAATTTTGATAAGACATAATTATCCTTTAATTGTTGTGGTAAAACGTAATTATCTTTTGGAACAAGGTTTGGTCCTTGTGGACATCAAAGCCTGCTCTAGATGGCAGGAATACAAACTCCCAGATTTAATAAGAATAACTAAAAAGGCAAGCGAAAACTGTAATGATGCCATGCTTATTCCACCTTGATCATCTGGGGGAGCAACTCTGTTTGCTAACTATCAGTTCTGAAAGATACCCTATGTATGCATATATATTTTTCTTTGAAGTGGCATGGGTTTCCAACAACTTATCTCTTGAAGCAATTTTTTGCATCCAACATAACAAATGCTTAATCTCAGGGAACTTTCTCTACCCTGTAATTTTGTATGAAACTTGAATGCAGTTGATTGATTGCAACTTACATTGAGCAAGTTTGAAAGAAGTTCTTGTAAAAGCTTAACTGAGGGCCCAGATATGAAACTAAGTATCAAACATGTTTGCCACGTTACGGATTTACGGGTCCATTGCTTCTAAGCCGTATATATTAATGGAGTATTTGTACTATAAAATATATCAAAGTGGTTTAAGAGCATCTATCCTCTTTTTCTGGATAAGTGCAGCTCAAAAAATCAGGGGAAAGACTTTGAGATCCTTATCGTGAAAGGGTGAGCTGCAGCATTGATCAATATTAATCGCGTGAATTCCAAAGGGTTTAAGAGAAAACTAGCTGCTATATCCTCTCCCGTTTTTTCTTCACGTTTGATTCTTTGTTGTGTGGTGTCCCCCCCCCCCCTCCAAGAACCATCCCATGTCTTCAAAAGTTTCAGTCTTATAACTTTCCATACAACATATAGGCTGGAACCATGAGCTACGGCTAGTGGTTATGTAAGATTACAGCTCTTTGTACGTACTTATTCTTAGTGCACACTTTTTGGATCCAAGATCAAGTGAACCTCCCACCATGTACACACTTATTTTTCACTCCAACCTTTTTTACTTTATTCTTCTTCGTGCGACGAAGTGTTTAGATATCATGGTGTCTAGTTACTGCCCCTGTAGATCATGTATTTTTGTTGAATGCCTCAATAAATTCTTACTCTGTGCTAGATGGTGAATGTGGCTTTGCGTGGATTCGGAATGTAATAAATTTGGGAAATGTGCCTATGAAGCTTTTTCATGTGCTCGTTATTCTCTTGGAGCTATTCCCACCCGTACCAATTCATGTGTAATTTCAGTTTGGGAACTTATGTATCTCATGGCTGCCTATCTGGTATCAAGGCTTTTCCCATCTGTACTTCTAAAAGTGATGTTTACAGGGCATGTGGGTTTACATTGTGTGTTTATCTATGTATTCATTGTGATGGTTTACTTTGAAAGAGTGATAAGCTTGAGAATATCTAGAAATTGTGAAGTCTATGCTTAAGGATTTGACTAATAATCTTAACAGACTGGGAAGCTGTCTGGTACTTATAAAGTTTGTCTAAATATGGTTTATGGATTGAATATCAGGTCGTGAAAACTGTCTATGCATCTCCAAGCCGTGTCAATTTCCATTTGGACTCAAGAAAGGCAAGAGTTCTAATTGCCTCCTGTGCTGGTATTTTTTCCAATCATGCTGTAGTGTGCCAAGTTTCTTACGAGTTGGACCTTCTATTGATGTTTATGCAGACAATGGAGACAACACCTGCTTATCCAGATATATGTTTTGCAGTTGATGACTTTGATTCCACATTTGACGCTGTGGTAATTATCTTACTTCATTGCATTATTCATAAAGAGTTTTATGGATTGATGCTATTAGGTGCTCCATGAATTTTTCGTTTAACTTATATAAAGAATGTCTACAGAATTATAATCTCATCTTAAATTTTCTTTATCTATTGCTCATTGATAATTTTCAATATTTTACACTTATTGTTGAAATCTTTCGGGCAATCACGGTTGGTTGGGGCTTATACCTCTGTATCCCTCCCTTCTTAAGAAGGTTTTACATTGTTGAGTCTCTATAAAATAGCGTAAGCTCTTAGAAAAATTGGTGATATAACAGGCTATTAGAGCTCAATAATGTCTTGGGTTTTTTTCCTCCCACCCGCATTTCCCTGTGTAGTAAATTAATAAAGGTTGGTGTTCCTTTTGGCTTGTGCTTATTGATACGCCTCGGCATCTTTTCTTGTGTGAGCCGGGGCTACACGTAGAATCAAATATTAAACATGCTGTATATAGTTAAGACTTCTGTCTAATTGGTCTAGGTAGTAACGCAGTTCATTGAATTCTGCAAAATAGCAGAAACCTACTAACCATTTCAGCCACGACTTAACATCTGCGTGCAATTTTATCCAGGAATTTTCTGTGTTTGAATTCTCTTTGATCCTCATTTTTTCAGAAAATACATTCCTTCCTTTAATACCAATTGTAGGAAGGGAAAGAAAAGGTATTATCTTGGTCAAAATAAGCTAAAATAAATGAGAACTATGAGCAGTTTGATGATTACTGTGGGATCCTCAGTTCCGCTTCAGTCTGCATTTCCCCCAGCAATCCAAAATACTATCAGCATAGCACCAGCTCATTAACCATCTGAAAGTCCATTTTAGTGTCATACATTTACCTTATTTAGCTTGGAAGCCATCATTGTAGATACTGCCACATATGGGATTGACCACCATATTTAACTCCTCAAGCCCACAGGATAAAGGAAAAGAAAAGAAAGGAAGAACCATGACTTTCCACACAAGCTCAAGTGGATTAGAAGAGAGATATGTAAGTTGGGTCATAACTGACCAGCACCTCTATACCTAAATTCAAATATCTTTAAAAGGGGCATAAACCAATTATAGTAGTTTAATCTACAGAATGGTGGTGCACTGGTTGAGGTGTTGCCATTTGACCTTGAGGTCACGGGTTCAAGTCCTTGAAGTAGCCTCTTGCATTTATGCATGAGTAAGGTTTGCTTACATTTCACCCTTGTAGTGGGGACCCTTCCCTGGACCATCGCTGTGCGGGGACGCCTTATGCACCGGGCTGCCTTTTAATCTACGGAATGGTGGTGGGATGAGGACTTTAACACAAACCGGAACTATGGCAGATGCTACCCTTATATTTGAACTGCAACATTCAAGTTTGATGAAGGAAAAAGGGGAGAAAATAGCTTAACTGTGGGACTCTAGTTGAACATGTTTAATATGCATTTACTTCTCAACTCTTATTTAAAGAACCGTTCACATCATCCTGGGATAATTTAACATTTTCATGTAAAAGTTGCTTGATCTATGTTACTGCAATAAGCCTTTGTATAGTTAAATGGACATGACTCCCAAGTAATCTTCGGTATTCGTTTCTCGAGCTCATTAAACGTTCATAAATGCAATGCCTCAGTTCAGAATATATATATTTTCAGGTCTTGACAGACACCGACCACTGCTACTGTGTACTTCTCAATGCACATGGTGGAGCAGCATTTCCCAGTGAAAAGCCATCGCAAGACAGTAGTTCTAGCGATAGTTCTTTAAATGTTACTAATGCAAAGACAAGGAAAACTAAGGTATTAGACATTTTATCTTTATTTCCTTTCTCATGTAATGTTACAACTCAGCCATGATTTGAATTTGAACCAAGCTGCATCATTCTATTCTATCTACCAATAGATTCAAATACGAGAAGCAACTAAATTTGGAAAGACAATATGGTGTCCTGTATCGGAACGTGTTTGGTCTTGAAATGTGTTTTGGATTTTGCTATTCTGGCATTGCAAAACTTTGTTGCTTCTTGGAATTGGTTACATTCTTTACATCTCATCATCTCAAATCATTGCACTAGTATTCTCAATATAAAAATGCTGTTTTGAAAAATCTCTATTGATTTACTGTGTTTATGATGAGGTCTATGTATGGACTTCTGCTGCCAACACACTTCATTGGTAGTACCAACATGGATGGTAGCCTTTGTAGATTGTTCTACATCTATTTGACTATCAAGATATTTTTGTTTTTGTTGCCAAACCAAGTGATATACTACTTTAGTATGCCTTCCTCAAAAAGATTGTGTGAAATGCTTCCGGGGGGTGCCTTTAGCCAACCCATTTGGTCCGGATACTTCTTTAAGGCATGATTATGATCTCATTTTTTATTTGATTCAAGCTTACATTTCTGAAAATTCACTGTCCCTTTGATGATTTTAAGATGTCTACCGTCCAGATTGGTTATTTTGTTAGTGTTTAAGGTTCTCCTTGCTGACGTGGTTGAGTTTTGGATAACACAATAATTATGATAGCTCAAATTTTTTATTGCAGCTTACTCTTTTCTCGGGATTTGTCAGCTATCAAATGGTTCGAGAAGCATATGATGGTAAGTAAATTAGATCTGTCTTCCTCTTTATATAAGCTTGTTGTCACTAGCTTCAAAATTTTGATTAGCGGCATACCAATGTTTAAGTCCAAGATTGCTTCATCAAAATGAGAAACCTGCCTCATCTTTCTGCGAGGACCTGGCAGTACACCCTTTTACTGGTGCTAGCTATAGCTACCCTAGTTCCAGTTCTGACATTAAGTCTTGATGCTCACTTTCAAGGTTGTTTCAGACAAAGGGTATTGAGTTAAATAGCTCTGGCTAAATTGGCTCGGCTGGTGTGTATTTTTGCATACAAATCGTGTCCACACTATCTGAATAAAGCGAAAAGCTCAAATCAAGATGCATTTTTGTCGAATTCATGAATCAATTCTGATCCTCTAAACAATTTTCCTTGGTCAGCCATAGGTCTAGCTTTCCCGACGCATTGATGTCTGCTATTTGCCTTGAACCCTACGTCTTTTGAAAGCAATTTTTTTTTAAAATGGTTATCCTTGAGATTTTGACCTTGGTCAATCTTTAGAAATTGATGACACTAAGCTTCATACCTTAATAACTAGGAAGTTCATAGCTCTGTTTTCTTTTGAAGTTGGCTTTATTCACATATTATGGATATTTAGTGTGCGCTTTGTGCTTTATTCTATCTTATGAATCATATTTATTAATGACAATAATAAGTGAAATTCCTGTTTACTGTCATTTTATTCTGCAGCTGGGAAATCTGGATTTGGGAGCCTTTTATCAATCGGTCATTCCCCTGGCAAAACAGATAGGCTGTACATGAAGGGTCCAGGAGGACGTGGGGAAGTAGAGGTGGCTGTTTCTGGTGTTGCAGGTATATAACAAACCTTCTCTAATTGGTTGGGATATATCATAAACACCAACTTGTATTTTATTACCACTGGTCTATGTATAGCATAATTTAATAAAAGCAGCATTACTTGAGTTGTTATGAACCATGTTGTTCATTTTTAGGGCAAAGAAAGGTTTGTGGTCATCTCCATTTCATTCTTCTCTTCTTAGCTCTTCTGCGTTACCAAAAAGTGGTAGTCATCTTTTCACTTGATTGTAGCTAGTTTCTTCACTAAGCCAACCTAAAGCTGTGTTACTGTTTAAAGGAAGTGCACCACTACTGGGTTTGAAGATAGCCTACTATACACAATCTTATCCCTGTTAGCAGAGAAGCATCGGAAGATAATATTAATCTGTAGGTATTTGTCAAATGAGAACATCTCTATGGGACGGAGGGAGTATATAATTTGTAGGTATTTGTCACCTGGATCTGTATCTCACTTGCCCATATTTTAGTACTTGAAGTTAGAAGGCGGGTGGTACAACATTTGCCACTTGTAAGTCAGTCTACTAATGAAAGGATGTTGGTGAAAAGACCATGAATGGCATATATTGCTTCAAATCTCTCTTGTCGTTCATGTTCATGTACGCAAAAGTTCTCATTTATTGATTCTTGGTAATGCTATTTCAGATCAAAGCATAGAGGATTCAGGCTCTCACGCACCCTTTCAACAACCCAAGGGAGGATTTGGTGCAATGGTCCGTAAGGCAGCATCTGTTGCACAAGTGGCAGCGAAGAATGCATATGCAGCTGCTTCTTCCACACGTAGTTCAGATGAAGAGATGGTGCCGCTTAAGTGCGGCCTAATGTCAGTATCCTTGCCCTGGGAGCATATTGCTCATGATCTTCTGTTCAAGGTGATATTACTATCTCTTTTAGTTGCTTAACTGTCAAAGATAAGGCCTTGGGGACGGTTATTGTTAATTACGGTTTCCAAGCAGGGCCTTATCTCTTACTACTTGGAAGTGAGGGAGTGTATTCAAGTATGATGTGCATTGCTGTACATCTGTGAGTCTCTCTAATACTCCCTCCGTCGCATAATGGTAGTCCAATTTGACTATTCAAACATTTTAGCAACCTATTTTCATTTCTATCACTGCCCTTAATGAGGGTTACTTATTCCACCATTACTCCCTCTGCTTCCTTGGTAGCTCTCAGTCTCTCCTCTCTCCCTCTTCTTCCTTGGTTGACAATTTTGTAAGTTCAAGGGACAGATAAAAATGGAAAATGGGAGCATTTTAATGGGACGGAGGGAGTAGCTTAAGAAACTTTGAGATAAATTGCTAACTAACATAAGCTAAAGGCAGTCTTCCTGATTGGGGGGAAAGCTATTTCTTTCCTTTGTACCTACATAGATTGAGCTTTGTCAGACCACTTTAAATGGTCAAGTTTTATTAGTTGAACATGCTATGCCTGCCACATGCTAAAAAGGGTAGTAATTTCCTGTTCTCTGGTTTCTGAAATATCAGGGAGGTCCACCAGTAAACTTGTAGAAATATGTAGATGGAGATGCAAGGAAAAAGCAAAATTCACTTTCTTATCGTAAAAGGCAAAAAGAGGGAGTTTTTCCCTCCCGTAGAGGAAAAGATGGAAAGGAGCAGAAAAGAGACGGGCATATGGCTTTCACATGGGCAAGAAACATATGATAGATTTTGTATATTTGTAATTGGTGCTGGGAAAAGCATAATCAATTAAGCAAATAACTCATATTGTGTACACTTTTTTTTTTTTTTTTTTTGTATATTTCATTAGGTTACCAGTGCAGTGTTATTAAGTTAATGGTCAGTGTGTATATCCATGCATTGAACTAGATTCTAGTATAAGTAATTAAGCTTCGTTTTTTCGGAACGTAATCATGGACAAAACACTGTCTTAATTTTTGTCGATGGTTGATTAGTGCAAGCACATGGTGGCTACTTTCTTTATATTACTGCAAGTATATTTATGCACAGAGATAAGGGGGAAAACTGTGTTTGCTCCCCACTATAACAGAACAAAACTTTGGTAGTAACATGCATAAAGAAGGACCCTCCTCCTCCAAAAGGGAAACTAACTGCCAAAACAGAAAACCACCTTAAAATTTTAACTCATAAAAACCTCAATGCCTTGAGAATCTATTCTCTTCTCTGTTTTTTCTTTTCTTTTCTTTTCCAATACAATAAATAAATAAATAGTTCCTTTTCTTGCAAGAATATACTAATCCTTTCAGGAGAAAATCAATGTTTACAATTCATCTCTTGCTTTAGTTGTTTTTACACAAGATTGAATGTTGGGTGCGAGTCTGTTTGGACACCAGACATATTACAAAATAATTAGGTCCTTTTTCTGCAAGAATATTATCATTGTTTGATTGCTTTGCTTTGAGTGAACGTAGTCTCGAACTCGGGACTACAATATTCTTATCAAGGTTGGTTTTTATGGAGTTTTATGTCCCGAAACTAGCTAGGGGACAATCATCCTTAGATTGGGGAGGGGGAGGGGGAAGGGGGAGGGGGGGGGAGGCACCTGGCTTTATAATAAAGAACTGTTCATTTTGCTAGAGTAAATTTTGAAAATCTGCTGTTAGAAATGTAAACTCATTGCTCGAAATGTAATACAACAAGACGTATAAAAATTAGAAAATTAAAAATAGAAACCTCTACTATTGGATTAATAGTTTGTCACTTGGCATGCAAAGAGTAGAAAGAGACCATTAGGCAAAAAAAAAGGGCAAACCCCGGTGCGTCAAGCGCTTCCCGCCAAGCGGGGGTTGGGAGAGGGAACCATTTGCTAGAGTCTTCCCCTCCCCTGACAATTGCCAAGAGACTGTTCGCCAAGGTTCGAACCCGTGACCTTATGATCACCAAATGAGCAACTTTACCATTAGACATGATAAAATTTTCACCAATAAAAATGAGAAGATGCATTTTTTGCTTTTTTGAATAAAATATCAATGGTGAATAATTTAGCCTAGTGCGGCAGCTTTTGTCACCTAACGCCTTTACTCCCCTCGTCTTCTACATCGTCATCTGGTTTCTTCTTTCGGATTTGTAACAATTTGTTGGTGCAGCAGGTTTTTTTTATTGGTATACTCCCTCCGTTCCGGAACTTACTTCACAAACACTGTTTGCACTGGTTTTAAGGAGGGAGTATTATATTGAAAGTGTTGTGAGTGTGAAAATAAAATAGGAGAGAGAATGAGTGGAGAGAATAGTAAATTATAATGGTGTTGTGAGTATTAAAATAATATAGGAGAGAGAATGAGTGGAGGGAATAGTAAAGATTCCTTTCCATTTTAGGTAAGTTTTAAATGTGTGAAGTAAGTTTTGGGACGCCCAAAAGGGAAATTGTGAAGATTGTTCCGGGACGGAGGGAGTATATATATAGACTCACTATTTTTTGGCCTGAAAATACGATGGAATAAAGCAAAATGACTCAATAAACTGTCTGCATTTCTCTTATTTGTTATGGAGCAGCAATCAGTTCATGCAAATTTTTACACAATTATTCATTCGAAAACAGTTTATTTGTACTTTAACACAGGGAAAATACTGCGTACATCTAACTCTATTACCCCATTCTAGGTGGAGATATTTGCGTCATTGAAATAATGTTGTTGTTACATTGTTGTTTATTGAATCTTACGAAGGTAATATTTGTAATTATGAAGAATTGAATCTGACCCGTTGGTTGGTTCAGCAATCAGTTATATAGTCACTCTATACCATTTCCGTGTATAACCATGTCGACGGTTGTCATATTCTCTCCGTTTGCGGTTGATTCTTAATGATTAAGCTAATCTTCTCCTGGGCCCCAATAAATAAAGCATCTTTATGGCCCCACATCTAATAGGTGTCCACACCCCAGTATATATCTTTCAAATCTGTTTTTTTTTCTAATAGTGGTAATTCGTTTCGATCTCAAATAATTACGTTTTTGTCCTATATTAAGAATATTTTAGTCCATTCATCTCTCAGATATGCGATCTCGTTCTTTCATGTACTCCACTCAAGAACTCGATCGTTCATATGTTTTCACTGTTGTGCAATACTACATCAGGTCTCAAATCCTTACGAAAATTCCCCTAACTTCTCCAAAACCTGAATGCGTGGTAGACCCCACGTGCTCCCTCAAACTCCTCCTTAAATACTCAGCTCTTACACTTCTATCCTTCCCTTTTCTCCACCCCTCCTTCCTCCATCCGGTTCAACAACAACATCCGGTCGAATTGTCTAACAGTTTAAAGACCTCTCCCAGCCATGATGTCTTGTCTAGAACCGGTTCAGTACCATTTCACTTCTGATGAAATCCATGAACTTTTATCTTTCTTCCAGGCCGATGAGTCTCCGGTTAATTCCACTTCCTGGTCAGAACTGAACCGTCCAGTTTACTCGACGGAAGAGAGGAAGCGTAGACGGATGTTATCAAACCGGGAGTCTGCCAGGCGGTCAAGGCAACGAAAGAAGAGGAATTTAGAGAAGCTAAACGACCAACTGAACCATCTTGAAGTGGAGAACCGGGAGCTGAAGAACCGGTTAAGCTTGTTTGGAGAACAGTGTTATTATGTGTTTTCGGAGACGGACCGGCTCCGGTCTGAATACATGGACCTCCAAATAAAATTATCCGGTTTATCACAGATCTTAGACGCCATGCATGCAGTTCAGCACATTCCCACAAACCATAACTAAATTCATACGTGTGTATGAGTATGCATTAGAGAAATGTACGAAGAAGAGTAGAAGACGTAGCTAGAGATTTTGGCCTTTGTAAAAAAGATGGGAAAGCTTAAAATTTTAGATTTGAGATACGTTCTCGGTGGTGGTCGGAGTTTAATAAATTTTAGTACTCCCTCTGTCCCAGCTCAGTGTAAACTTTTGGTCAACTTTGACCAATAGTTTAAGGCCATAATAATGATCCTAATAAAAATCCAAAAAATGTTATTGTTAATATTATTAAGCGTGATACAATAACAAATTTTTAAATTTTTATTAGGATCATTATTATGGCCTTAAATTATTGGTCAATAAAGTTGGTAAAAACCAAAAGTTTACACTGAAACTGCCTGGAGAAAAATCGTTAAGTAAATTAGAAAATTGCTACACTTCATCAATAATATTTTCTTTTAATTTATAAAATTGATAAGATTAATATTAATGTTTTATCAAATCTTATTATTTGTGTTGATCAATCTAAATGAAAACAAGAAGATCTATAAAAAGCAACGGAAATCCAAAGCACCGATCCTAATCCATAATTACTGTTGCAACCATATGTTGTTTTCGGTTTTTAGTGGGTTGATTGGTTTTTTCACACGGTTGGTTAGAATATTGAGAAATATTCTAAGAAAAATAAATTATTTAGTTATTTAAGTTGGTATTGAGTCAGTTTCGAAAAGTTATCTTAGTTATAAACAATTTCTATCAGAATTATATTTACTATTAGAATAAGGAGGGATTTGTTAGTCTCCAACAGTTTGGTGCAGAAATTGCACCAAAACACTAAAATGATGCAATTTCAGATTCAAATATCTTTCACCATCTCCAACAGCTTGCTTCAAATCTTGCACCAAATAAGAATCTTTTCAGAATATTCCTTATTATTTCATTTAGTTAAAATGTTTTCCATTAATCATATTTAATATTATTCAAATTACATTATATTAAATATTATGCTATAAACTTAAATATGACAATTAATACATATAAAATATAAATTTAATAGAATAAACATTAAAATAGATAATTAAAATAAAATGCTTCAAAATACAATTTCAATGGAAAATCAAGTTACATGACAATGATAGATGAACATTTCTTTCACCAAATTCACATATTCATCCCATAAATATTTAATCAAGTCATCTCTAAGTTAAAAGTGAGATCGTTGATCCTTGATTTGTTTGTGTCGCTCGAGAATTGTCGAAATCGAGTATTTTCATTCATCATTTCTACATCGGGGGCAGATGCATCCATTGAATCTTGAATTTCTATAGTCACATCACGCTTATCGTCAATTATCATATTGTGCATTATAATACATGCAGTCATTATAGCATGTAAGTCCCTTTTATTTAAATAGCAAACTGGTTCTTCCAATATTGCAAATTGTGATTGTAGAACTCTGAATGCACGACGTCCTTTCTACACGATTCTTATTTCATTGCAAAACGTTTATTTTTAATACCATGTGGATCATGAATCGCTTGCACAAGAGTTGCACATTTTGGATATATACCATCGGCTAAATAATAGCTCATGTTATACTCCTTTCCTTGAATGATATAGTTTGTCGGGGGTGCAATACATTCAACAAAATATGCATGGTAAATTCAAAGATCATTATCGGTTACGGCCTCGAGAATGATAGTTGGATGTCCACTTCTTCCAGCATATTGGCCGGCCCATGCAGTTGGACAATTTTCCCAACGCCAATGCATACAATCTAAGCTGCTAACATGTTTAGAAAGCCACGTTTCTTACCAATTTCCAGTAGCCCAGCAACGTCAACAGAGTTAGGTGAACGTAGATACTCCCCTCTAAATACCTCAATAATACCTTGACAAAATCAGTTAATACACTCTATTGCAGTAGACTCTCCTATTACAATATACTCGTTAACGGCATCGGCATGCACACTTAGTGTTAGAATCCGCAAAGGGGCAGCTATCTTTTGGAAAGTCGATAACCCGAGTATACCAACTGCATTTTTTTATTGAACAAAATAATTGTCATGAGTTTTTATAGCATCAGCTATACATAAGAATAACTCACGAGACATTCAAAATCGACGTCGAGACTGCTCTTTCCCATGTGGTTTTATTTGCGAAATAATCATTAAACATTCTAATATCACCTATTTCTCTTGATCGATCGAGCGTTAAATGGCCAAGAATTGAGACTCTACGTATAATCGGAGCATGATGATTAGCGAGTAATTGAGAAGCAAGTTCTCGATTCATCGAGATTGCTTCAAAATTAGTTCGTCATCATCAGAAAAGAGGAAGAAGACGAGTTAGATAATACTAAAAGTGATGGATCGTGAATTTGATCATGAATGAGAGCAGATGAAAAATATCGAAAAATTTGCGTCAAATCATGGTGATAGTTCGTCACACCTCGATTTACAAGCACCTGAGACGCATATATCATCGTCATCTGCTAGTCTGTCATTATTTTCTATCAATTTAAGTGACGATAGTAGTCATTCTTCTACTTCATCCTAATGACCAATTGGGATTAAAAAAGCAAAATTTAAGAGAAAACAAAATGATGACACCACAACAATTATCAATTTATTAATACGTCAAAATGAAAAAATTGTGTAAGTGCTAAAAAGGAAAGTTGAGCAGAGAGAATTGTGTGATGAACGTAAAATAATGATAACAAACATCAACACTATTTCAGATCTAGTTGCACGGGCGTACATTGAAAGTGAACGTAAAAAAGTTAGTAGAAAAAAGCTGATCGATAAAACTTCCAAATTTCTAATAACATAAATGGGTTTGGAAGCTTATACCAAAATATACCATTCAGTAACAATTTATCGGATTATTAAAAATGATTTCAATTGTGTGTTGTATTTGTATTTTTTTATTTGAATTTGTATTTGCACTTTTAATGTATTTTAATTTGTGTTTGTATTTTAAATTTGTATTTTACGTGAGTTTCTCCAATTAATTCTTGTTATTTATTTCATCTTCAATATTTTAACATATTTTTAAAATTTTGTAATTTTGTTTAAAAAAAATAATAATACAAATAACTTATAATTAACAATACAAATAAAAACAAATTGAATAGTTTTACTTAAATGAAAAAAAAACTTCAATAATATAAATAACAAATATTAAATTAAAAATATATACCATCTCTGTTTCAAAATGAATGTACAAAATTTGTTCAAAAGTAATATTTAATAAAAATTGATTATTTATTTTGGGACGTAGGAAGAAGTAGTAATAAAAAAAATGGAAAAGAATAAAGAGTAAAGCGCATGAGTTACATGAATTTCAAAAAAAAAAAAAAAAAAAAAAAAAAGGAAAAAGAGGTTTAGCCCAAGAAAGATACATTCGCTGACGCTCGTTCTTCCCGGCACCAAAATAGCGTCCTTTATTTGGAGGAGGATTTCGCACCAAATTAGCGTTGGCGCGACTGTTGGCTCAGATGGTATTAGAACCCAATATAATTTGTGCATTCGGATATGGGAATAGCTTTAAAATGTTGGGATTTAAATTTTGATAAATTTTTATTATCAGAATTGTCTGTAAATTAAATATTCCATTAAATATTACTAGCACTTGCATTTATTATGACGGTCCTTATTTACTAATTTTTCGGGTTTTTTGTTTTTCTGAAGAAAAAGTTTGGTAAGTTTAATAGGCTTGTAAGAGGGCGTTTGTTTTTTTATTTTAAGCCTTATTTGTCTCTTAACACTTATTCATTAAGAGGATTAGAGAAATAAGTGTTTTTGTTTTTTTGAAATAACTTGGACAAAAACTCATGTGAGAACATGAATACCCGTCTCATGAATGAGACGGGTCGGATCCATGACCCGCGCCCAGGTGTATGAGCGCCCGTCCAAGCCATTCCATGCCTTGGTCCAGTCCAGCCAACAGACTTGGCCCCAAATTGCTCCATCCTTGGCCCCAATTGGTCCCAAGCAGCCCAAAAAAAAAAAAAATTGCTCACGTGGCAGTCTCTAATAGGCCCAAAAAAAAAAAAAAATTAATTTTTATTTTTTGTTTTTTTTTCGTTTGTGAAAAGTAATAGTTACTATAACATAATGTAATAATTGTATGCATATAAAGTAATAGTTTGTATACATTAAAGTAATACATATATACAGAAAAGTAATAGTATTTTTTCATATGTTTTCTTCGTTTGGCAAAAGTAATAACTTATGTGTATTACTTTTCAAATGTAATACATATAGTTTGTATTACATTTGAAAAAATGAGTAAAAAATAATACATATATACAGAAAAACAGAAAAGCAATAGTATTTTTCCCTATGTTTTCTTCGTTTGGCAAAAGTAATAACTTATGTGTATTACTTTTCAAATGTAATACATATAGTTTGTATTACATTTGAAAAAATGGGTAAAAATAATGCATATATACAGAAAAGTAATAGTGTTTTTCCCTATGTTTTCTTCGTTTGGCAAAAGTAATACTTATTATAACTAAAATAAGTTATTACATTTCAAATGTAATACATATAGTTTGTATTACATTTGAAAAAATGGGTAAAAATAATACTCCCTCCGTCCCAGACCAAGGGTATATGGGGGGGATTTCACGCTTCTTAAGAAATTTTTTAAAAAATGAATAAAAGTTAAATGTGAGATAGGGAATAGTAATTAAATGTGTGGTAGGAAATATGAGAGATAATGTAAAAGTTAAATGTGTGGTAGGGAATAGGAGAGAGAATGTAAAAGTTAAAAATATTTAATAGGAGAGAGAATGAGTGGGAGGAATAGTAGTTAAATGTGTGGTAGAAAATATGAGAGAGAATGTATAAGGATATAATGAATGGTTTTTTTGTAAATATATGAAGATGATAAGGGTATTAATATATTCAAAAACTTGCCTTTTTTGGAAATGAACTCTTGGTCTGGGACGTCTCAAAAGGGAAAGATGAACCCTTGATCTGGGACGGAGGGAGTACATATATAAAGAAAAGTAATAGTGTTTTTCCCTATGTTTTCTTCGTTTGGCAAAAGTAATACTCCCTCCGTCCCACCTCAATTGGTCCATTGAGGTGGGACACGGTTTTTAAGAAAAATTATTAAAGTGGGTAGAAATTAGAGGAGAGAGAATGTAAAAGTTAAATGTGTGGTAGGGAATAGGAGAGAGAATGTAAAAGTTAAAAATATTTAATAGGAGAGAGAATGAGTGGGAGGAATAGTAAGTTAAAGTGGGTATAATGAATGATTTTTTTGTAAATATATGGAGATGATAAGGGTATAAATATATGGAAAACTTTCCATTTAAGGAATGAATCAATTGAGGTGGGACGTCCCAAAAAGGAAAGTGGATCAATTGAGGTGGGACAGAGGGAGTACTTATTATAACTAAAATAAGTTATTATATTTCAAATGTAATACATATAGTTTGTATTACATTTGAAAAAATGGGTAAAAAACGAGCTTTTGTTTTTTTAAAACAGGTATTACGTTTGCTTATTAACAATGTTACTTTATATGTATACAGTCATTACATTAAGAGATGATAACTATTACTTTTTCTAAACGTAATACCTGTTTTAAAAGGCATGAGCTGTCATTTAAAACGTAATACCTGTTTTAAATGGGTCGACCCGTCTCATTCATGAGACGGATCCTCTTGTTCTCACAGGAGACTAACTCTAAGGCTTGTTAGGCTCTTAAAGTTCTCTTAATTTTAAGTGGTTACAATGTTGCTGAATTGCCTCTGAAAACCTCTGAAAGCCACTGTTTCATATTTGGTTTTGGATAAATTTTTTTTTAAACTGTTTACTGTTTCATAATGCATTTACGATTTTTTTTTTTTAATTTTTTTTTAACTGTTTCAGATAATGAATTCAGATACAAAATCAAACAACTTATCCTATTCAAAATTCAGTTTTCAGTTGCTGCCTCTTAATCATTCAGCCATTTTCAAAATTAAAATCAAATTTCAGCACTTATCACTTAAAAAAACAAAAAACCCCTAACTTAACCAAATTACGTACCATGCCAATGCCAGCAACTGCCGACATGCACGCACTTGTAATTGAAATCAGATCATTTAATAATTAAATAAACCAAAAGTTTTTCACACATGCAAGTACAATCATGCACGTAAAATTGGTAAAAGATGTCAACACTTGGGCACTGTTTAAACTTTAAAGGCTCACTCACTACTGTTTCAGGTAGGTTGTGTGTGAAAATATTAAGCTAAAAAAATGAAGAAATATCTTGGGGTGACGGTTGTGGGAGTTATATCCTTCTCACATTTTATTTATTTTTCTTAATTCTCGTATCCAACTCAAATGATAAACTTTTAAATGGGATGTAAAGAATATTAATGTACAGTATACATCAAAGTAGAAAATACTCTCTTCAACTCATAAGAAAGTTGAATTTAATTTGTCATGATTTTTAAATAAAAAGAAGAGTTGGTCTTATAAAAAACTAATTTTTTCTTAAGATAAGGAAAAACGTATTTTTCAAAAGCTGTTCAAAATAAATGGTGGCAATTTTGTAATTACTGACAACCATGTTCAAAATAAACAATGACATTTTTGTAATTACTGGCAACCATGATAAATGTCAGTGTTAATATTACAAATGACCAGTGATTTCATACTGGCATTTTATAAACATGAAACTGACACTTTTTACACGGGCACTTTTTTATACATGAACTGGCACTCTTCACACTGGCACTCTGTTACACTAAAACTGGCACTTTGTTACACTAATATTTTTGCTGGCTCTCTAAAATACAAGCACTGGCATTCAAAAATACATGGACTGGCATTTGAAAACACATTTACTGGCATTCAAAAATGCATATACTGGCACTCAAAAACACTGATAATTATTTTTGCTGATATTCAAAAAAAACATGAACTGGCATTCAAAAAAACATGGACTGGCATTCAAAATTACAAGAACTGGCATTCAAAAATACATTGACACTCAGTTACACACTTACTGGCACTCTATTATACACTAACTGGCACTCTATTATACACCAACTGGCACTTGATTATACGTTAACTGGCACTCAATTCTAAATGAACTGGCATTCAAAAACAAAAGCACTGGCACTCCAAAATACATGAACTGGCACTAAAAAAAAACATATACTGGCACTTCAAAACTCACAAGCTGGCACTCAAATTCCCCTACATCCCAAGAACACCATTCTTTCAATTTACCAAATTGAATTGATCCCCTTTGTCCAAAATCGTGAACAGCTCGACCAAATCCCACCAACCGGCCATTGAATGGAGTCACCGGAATGACTCTCCATGACCACTGCTCCAATCCCCGTCGAATTTGAAAGCTCCGATGATAACTCGGAAGATTGAAGGAGATTAGGGCAATTCGGAGCTTGTTAACGTCGAGGGGCTCGACTCCGCAACCATTCTATCTTCTTCAATTTCTCATCAATTTTGCAACTTCAATTTTCAATTTCTCTGTCTAAATTCTTGATATGAACGGTGATGAAGCGGCGGTTGTTGATGGTAGCCGGAGAAGACGGTGGGGGAGGTCGCCAGTGAATGGGTTTTGGATAGGGAGACGTCGCCGGTGATGGCGATTGAAATTGGAGAAGACGATCTGTGAATTGCGTTTAGAGAGAGAGAGGCTACGGGTAGAGAGAGAGAGTGGATCATCGTATTCTAAAAAACGAGAATGAAAACACGTTTTTTGTTAAGGTTCAAAAAACGCATTTTTTACAAGTATTTGGCTAAAAAGAATAGAATTTATTTGTTTATGCATTATATATACGATAATAAAATTGTACTGAAATTGTTTTTTTATTTAAAAATATAAGTTTTATATTGTGACAGAACAATTAAAACAATGATCCTTTATTAGGTAGACATATCTATGCCCATGCGCCGACCTTTGTACGGACTTCCCCACCAATCTCTTGTCCACCTCTACCTCATTACTCCAACTGTATTTCCTCACTACACTACTATTCTCTTTTAATTTCTCTTTTCAATAATATCTTCACTTGTGGTCTGGATGAACGTGAATGACTTTTCACTAGGCCAGGCTATTGATTCTGGCCTATTGATTTGATTTGAGTTGAGTCGGATTGATTGAGGCAAGTTAATACGAGTCACGGATTGAAACAGGTAACGGGTTAAAACGAGAATAACTTGTTTTAATCCGTTTAACATATACTAAATTAAATGATGCGAGTTAAAACATGTTAACTCGAGAAATTTCCCCTATTTGTATGCCTGTATGTCATGTATGTGTATGCCTATTGTTGGGTCACTCAGCAAGTGAGACACTATACATCTCGATAACAGCACAACTTTGGGATTTTACTAAATATTGATAACTTACTTGTATAATATGATTGTATCTAGAACATAATAAATATAAAAAACATCGTTAGATATTAAGTCGGAGTTAAATCCAAATCAAGTCATCGGGGGTGAGAGTAAGATCTCTAAGGATTTAATAACTGATAATAAGAATTGAAATTTCTTAGTGTGTTGTGTGTTATGATTTAGATAATGTGGCTTACAATGGTGATTTTTCACTTACTTTGTCCTTTGGAACAAGGGATAGTATATATAATATGAGAGAGTCGTTGATGATGTCAGCCCTGTAGGAGATGTTTGTCTTTTGACCTAAGACACGTATCCGTACCTGGTTGACTCGTGCAATAAAGTGAGAATTATTGTAAAGAGATGACTTTGATTGGACAAGGACATGGAAAGCAGGTGACAGTTGGTGTGGCGCCTTACGCGCATGATGGGCGCCTAAGCTACCATTTAATGTGATAGTGATAGGTCTGTCCTTGGTGTCAGAGTAGGTACGACCCCTTGTCTTACTAGCCTTGACTTTAATCGGGAGTCTAGTGAGAAAACTGGGAGTCTGGCATGAGACCGCGATAAACACGGTCTTGGATAATCACGATCATGGATGGCGCGGTCATCTTGCTGACGGTATTTGTGATCGCGGTCCTGATGCCCACGGTATTGGATATACCACGTCATACTTGACATTTGTACCAGATCGAGCTTAAGTCCGGTATGAAATGTTCGGGCTTATTAGTGACCCTTAGCTTCGAGCGAGGGCTCATCAGTGACCCCTTTGCCTGCTGAAGCGCCAGCGCGTGTCAGGTACGGAGGTGACGTTCCTCGAATTCCAAAGGGCGGTATAAATGTCAACCGCAATTAATTTCAAAGTTTAAGGTTTTCGCCGGTTCATGATTCAAGAGAATATGGTTTGTGGGCTCATTAATACGGGTCGACCCGTATTGGGTGGTCTATAAATATCAAACCCTTCTTCTTTCTTACTCTTTTATCATCTTTAGAGCTTGAAACTGTACCTAGAGAGACAAAAAATTTGCTCAGCTTCCTTAAGCATTTCCTTCGCGTAATCTTCCCTCGTAAGTGATTAATCCTTCTTTCCTTCTCATCTCTTTGTCTCTTCTGCCTTAGTATGACCTATAGGATGGAGCGTCCGGTAAAGTTAGGTGATGACATCACTTCTGATACCTTCGTCGTTGACAAGAAGTCGGGTGGTATTTATAGGAAGTTTGCTACCTATTGGGTTAAGTTATCCCTTGAGGCTTTCAAGTAATTCTCGGTCAGGTATGACTGGGGAAATTGGGTTCCACCCCGATTGTGGAAAGCCAAGAAAAAGATGTACTTGTCCGGAGATATGATGGTGTTGGGTGACCACAATCGTATGAGAAATTTTATTATGGGGTGTTGTGTAGGTTTCCCCGTGAGAAATATCAGGCATTAAATGCCGTAGAGATGGTGAGGAGAGTCTAAGTAGATCCTTCGATAGAGCAAATAGCGACTAGGAGAAAGTTCCTCCGATGGATGAGATCGAGGGTGTATGCCCTGTGGCCCTTTGATGCCACTTTTGTCCCAAGGTGGACTTGAACTTGCCCTTGGCGGTGGAACCCTTGACCGCAGTTGAACCCTCTGCTCAGGTGGATGCTCAACCTAGAACGGTGGTGAACTTGGGGAGTAGTGATGATAAGCCCGCTAATATGGACGTGGTGGAAGTTGGAGGAGCGGTGGAGTCATCATCGAAATCAACTTCTGATCTCTTTGGCTCTTCTAATAGCTCGGAGACGGAGGTTGATGACCGCGAAACCTTAGACCGCATGGTGGTGAGCATAGTACAGCAGGCAGTTGAGATTGTCAATGCCTTTGCTTAAGGTTCGGAGGAGACCGTTGCTACTCGGGGAAGAAGCCAGGTTGGTACCTCCGCTGCGGCGTGGTCAGAAGAGAAAGAAGGGAGGGCCTTGCCCTGACGTAGAGACGGAGTTGTACACTACTTATGGTTTGGATCTGAAGTCCTTCCATGTTCGCGAGTTGCAGGAGGTGGAAAAAAAGGGGAAATTGCGGTCAGAGACAGTGGCCGATGTCCACGAGGACAATAAAGCTTGCATTTTTTATGGGGTCCAGTTTGATAATGGGCTTAGGCTTCCCTTATACCCCTTCTTCGTCCAATTCTTGGATTTCAACAGATGCCTCCCTATATACCTATCCCAAACACTGTTCGAGCCCTAGTCTCTTTAATTGTGGTGTGTAGGGTTGTGAGGACCCCGACCCAGAACCCACACGTGTCCCGAGCTGGAGCGTCCTCAAACTAACCCAAATTTTCTAAACTTTTTAAAACTTTTATTTAACTTTCAAACATAAATAAAATTGTTATAACCATTTCAAAATAATTCTACACCTTTCCACAATGGAGAAAGAGTTGACTAACTTTGAAAGTAAGAAACTGTTTTAGTTACAAAAGGGTATCGGTTATAACATAAAATTAAGATTTATAAATACCAACTCCGTAGAGGAATTATACCAAAATATATTTTCTACGCCAACCTATATGTACCCCGACAATCCCAAAATACCACATCCGAACTCCTTTCCGTCCTCACTTGGCCGGTCCGCCTGTCTCAGGATCTAAAAACATTAAAGGGAGAGGGGTGAGAATAAATCTCAGCAAGCTATTATGAATGCAACAATATGCCATATAAGATGCAACACATAACAAGTTGCATATAACGCATTGGAAAAGCTGTAAACACCTTACATTACCTTGGTTTATCTTTTTCCGTCTGAACAATAGTCGTACAACATTGGGTATAATAATACTTCAATCTTAGGTGAGCTGCTTAAGCAATACTCACATCTTATAAGACCCGTTTTTCAGGGAACCATATAAGATAGTAGCAACTCTGTAAGGCTTTTGGCTCAATACAGATGCTATACCCCAACATGTGGCCACAGAAGGGGACGGTCACAGTTACCTATTTGAGATCTCTCTAATCTATAAATAACCACCAAGTATCATCTTTTCTAAATATAGTACTAATTTATCCTTACGGAGATTCGCTAAGCTAATTATCTTCTTTATCAAATAATTTCCCAAGTTGAATCATCAATTCCATTATCCCAATTAGTGTCATCTATCTAGGGATCCGAATACCAAAATAGTACCTTTTCTCAACTCAAAGCCTCAATATCCTGGTATGATACCTGATGGAAACCCAATTTGAAACTCACATGGAAAACACCACTTAATCAACTTATAGGGTGATATCACCTACAAGAATATCTGATTTCCTATTCAAATTAGTAGCAAGAACACAATCAATCTCTCATTAGAGAATATACTTATAGCACATAAGGCAAATATATGTCAGTTCTATAAGAACTCGTACTCGCGATATCTTATAAACCATAAAATCCCACTTAGACTATCACTTTCAATACTAGTCTCATATATCTAGTCTCCACCACGAGACACCAATGTATAAATACTCACTCAAGTTATACAACCATAAACCACTCTTAATTAGGCCATATACCTAACCTCAACTAAGAGTTCACCAATTCATTTACCACCGGTACATGAGATAATTCAAGGGTCTTTTACTTAAATATAACACATAACCCAAATGACCTTCACATTCCTTAGGCCCTACTTTCGACATTTACGTATATATGACATAATAGCAAATAATGACTTATCCGCCTCAACCACCTACGGAGGCAAATCAAACATAGATAAGGAGACTCGCTTCTTGCGACAGTCCTCCCCAAACACAACAACTACTCAATCAATTCAGGTCAATATAACAATAATTCACGGATTGGTATATCTACCATATCCACCGGCAATCCATGCCCACTTAATCACAATTACCATGATAATTAAGAATGATTCGAGGTACTCTCCCATAAGAGTAGAACCTCCAGCACATAAGGCAACTCTTGGGTCAATTATGCAAATAAAAGAGAAATATAATGCCACATGAGAAAGAAATGAACGGGAATCTAGAAAAGTATGACCCCTAACTCCGGAGACAGGTAATATACCTCAAATGATTATGGAGGAATCTATCTCTCCATATTGCTCACATTTTCTTGATTCTTTGGTTGGTCATTATCATTTTCTGTCATTTGAACAATTTCCTGCATTAAACCCTCGACGACAGTTATCACACACTCTCACTCAGCTAGACTCTACCCGAGAACTCTAACCGAGCTCTGATACCAACTGTGAGGACCCCGACCCAGAACCCACACGTGTCCCGAGCTGGAGCGTCCTCAAACTAACCCAAATTTCCTAAACTTTTTAAAACTTTTATTTAACTTTCAAACATAAATACAATTGTTATAACCATTTCAAAATAACTCTACACCTTTCCACAATGGAGAAAGAGTTGACTAACTTTGAAAGTAAGAAACTGTTTTAGTTACAAAAGGGTATCGGTTATAACATAAAATTAAGATTTATAAATACCAACTCCGTAGAGGAATTATACCAAAATACATTTTCTACGCCAACCTATATGTACCCCGACAATCCCAAAATACCACATCCGAACTCCTTTCCGTCCTCACTTGGCCGGTCCGCCTGTCTCAGGATCTAAAAACATTAAAGGGAGAGGGGTGAGAATAAATCTCGCAAGCTATTATGAATGCGAATATGCCATATAAGATGCAACACATAACAAGTTGCATATAACACATTGGAAAAGCTGTAAACACCTTACATTACCTTGGTTTACCTTTTTCCGTCTGAACAATAGTCGTACAACATTGGGTATAATAATACTCCAATCTTAGGTGAGCTGCTTAAGCAATACTCACATCTTATAAGACCCGTTTTTCAGGGAACCATATAAGATAGTAGCAACTCTGTAAGGCTTTTGGCTCAATACAGATGCTATACCCCAACCTGTGGCCACAGAAGGGGACGGTCACAGGTATAACATAATCCGATCACATTAGGTCACACTTTCATAATTGATCGTATTATGTTATACCCCCAATCATCAGCTGATTAACACATTATCAAGCACATAATAGTTATTTGAAACATAATCTACAAAAAGGAATAACAATATAGCAACATGGTAAAATATACTCATGTTCAACCAATCTCATAGTGCAACATTTATTCAACACACTATGCATAATATAACAATGTATATGAACTCAAGTAAGGCAAGGAAGTATCAACAATCCATCCTACCAGGTCATTATACAATAACACATAGCTTCTTTAAAGGTCCAAGTTAAATCTACCAAGTTGGGATCATATTTGTCAAGTTACCAAACTAGGTTAACTAGCGTTTTCCAAGCAACATTTAAAATACTTCCCCAATTCCATTGTGATCACTTAAGATGTCATTGTGTAGCCAAAGTATTCTACTTTAATCTAGGTTAAAGAGATTTCATCTTGGTTCAAGTTTAATTGGGTTTGAACAGCTCTAAAGTTGATGTATGAAACCAGGCCAGGGCACGACTCGTGCCTGAGGGCACGACTCGTGCCAATTCTCCTTAAGTTACTCAGAACGACTTGGCCTCCTAGGCACGACTCGTGGTCACGAATTGGCCATGGGCATGACTCGTGCCTAGGGGCACGACTCGTGCCACGGCCCAGAAAGTGGTAGCAGCAGCAATGTTGTTTGGAATCTCCCAAAACCGAAATTTATACTAAGATCCTTATACTTGGTGAACCTAAAAGGAAATTCTAACTTTGTTAACTTCATTCTAACTCATTTAACTCCAAATCATCAAGTCCTAAACCTAGATCATTTCCACTTGGTTTTCCACCCAATTTACTACCATTTTTCAAGATTTCCATTTAATCCATCCCAACCTATTTATTTCTACTCTTTACCACTTTCATGAACAATAACATATTTCACAACTTCATCCTAAAGCATTTAAACCCAAAATGATATAAACCTTATATCATTTATCACTTGAATCACTACCCATTTCACTATCACATTCCAAGTCTAAGCTTCTTAATTTAATTAAATCCATTAGCTTACCCTCTTGACCCACTTCCTTAATCAACAACAACATTCTATTTATTTAACTAAATTTCTCAACTCCAAGAAGGTTTCCAATCATCAAACAACCATTTTATTAACAAGAACAACATTAATTAGTTCATGAACATTTAATGAAGGGAAAGGTCATAATAACTCACCTTGGATTTTTAGAATGAAAGGTTGATCTTCTAAGCTTGATAGATTCCCCTAGATGTCCCAACCTCAAAAGTACTCTTGAATTTGAAAATGGATGAGAAATGAGCTTGCTAGGAGTCTTGGAAGGTGAGGCTTCAATGGAGGTTTCCATGGATGACTTCTTTTGAGAAGGAAGAAGAAGAAAATGAAGGAGAAGAATGAGGGGAGAGGAGATGGGACGAATGAAGGGAAAGAATGGAGGGAGTATGGGCTTTCTTGACTAATGAGGAATGAAGGGGAGGATTTCATGGGTATGGTCCCCCATCCCTCATTAAACAAAGAGTTTCAAAACTAGGCAATTTAGTCCTCTAAGTTCTAAGGTGGGGAATTAAACCCTCCCACTCAAATACTTCATTCCACATACTTTAACCTCCTTCCACATTTTATTCATTTTCTATTATTATACTTTCCCCAATGCTTTATTTTATTTCCCTAGAAAATTATAAGGATTCTAAATTATTTCCCAGCCATTTCATCTTAATATAAGAATTTAAAGACATAAAATAAACACATAAAGTTAACATAAATTTTAAAAACATATAATATTATATTAAAATTGTGCCTAGGGTTAGGGTCGTTACAAGGGTTATTGGCTTTGAATCTTCAATTTCTGGGCTTTATGCCTACTATTCCAACCAAATAACCAATGGCAATCTTGGCCTGAAAACCAAAAACAATTTTGCCTGCACCTTCTCTCCCCATTCCAACAAATTTTACGTGAGTGCGATCATAGACAGCGAGCCTTTGCTGATTTTCGCAGGGGTGGCACCTCCTAGGGAAGGTAGCTACTATGCTCCTAGGGTGATTATGGAGCCCCTACTCCGTGATCCGAACTGGAGAGTCCATGAACTTTTTGATTTTGAGTCCAAGTGTGGGACCTGTATGATGGGCACGGTCTGTGAGCCTCCAGCTTGTATCCGTCTCTTACTTTTGCCATTATGAACTGATTTTGAACTTGATTTTTCTGCTTTTGATTTTTTCTTTGAACTGCGGTCTAACCACTTCTTATTTTTCTTTGATGCAGATCCAGCAGATCCTCAATGACCCCCAGGCTCTCCCAAGCTGAACTGAAGGCAGCCAGAGCACCCCAATTGGCCAAAGAAAATAAGGCAAGGCAAGATGCTTTGAAGAAAACCGCTGCTCCCGGGGTAGTGCCTGTAAGTGCTCCAATTTGAGCTTGTTAGAATTTTCGTTAGAAAATTAACGAAAGTTATAACATTTCTAACAATTCCTAACTATCCTAACATTTCTAACAAAGTGAGGGTAAAATGGGCATTGTTATTTAAGGTTAAACCTTAAAAAGAATCTCAAAAAAGAAAAACAAAAGAAGAAAACCAAATATAGCAATGCTGGAAACATAAACTGGCTGCCTAATTTGAATTTTGAAAAAGATTATTCCCCTTGTCCAAAGCTGGAGCTGCATTTAATGAACAGTGCACGCCAAGCATTCCCATCCGCGCGGACATCTTTGTCAATTTCAGAGGGCTATAAATTGAGCCCTCCAGTCACAAAAAAAAAAGGAAGAACACAAATGCAACGAAGTTCTGGCGAAATATAGAGAGAAAACAGTGAGAATTCTCAAGAATTGTCACCTTTTTCTTTCCAATCTTTCCCAACTCATATTCATCCACTCACTCTCATATTAAAGCCCTAAACACTCATACACTCAAGCCAAACACTCAAGAACACAAGGAAGATTGGTAAACCCTCCTCTTCCTAACCCTAAATCTCATCCATGCATGCATCTTCAAACTACAAAATGTAGTTCTTTCATCTTTTTTCTCTAGATCTAAGAAGATCACCATGGAAGACCATCTCCATGGATGATCTTCTACAAAGATCAACATTATTTTCAAAGCTTTTCTTTCTTACTTGCAAAAATGCACTTTCAAAACCCTAGAAAACCATTTTCAAGCACTAAATCTTGATTTCAAAGGGTAAAATCCCCTCCCCAAGCAAATGAAATGCTTAGTCCTAATGTACCCCAAGGATGGTTTGGTATAGTTGATTCACCACTAAAATGTCTAGTGATCACTAACCAAAACCTAGGGAAATGGGGACAAGCATGGATGCAAACCCCCCTTAAAATCATATTTTCTTTCTTGAGAAGTTGCTGTCCAGTAGCAATTTTCTCAGACCTCAGTCCATGGTCTTAATTTTTGGACACAGATGAACTTGGAATTTGGTGTTGACTACAAAACACTTTTTGTAGCCAACATCCATAGCTTTCCAGACATATTTTTACCTTATTTTTTGGGTGAGTAAAACTCCTCTTTTCAATTTTTCTTTCAGAGGCTAGTTCATCAGCTTCTGGGAATCCAGATCTCATATCTGAGGTTTCCAGAAGGTTTTGACCCCTCAAATCTTCTCCAAAATGGAAATTTCTTTCACACAAAGTTTATTCAAGGAGTCTAGAGAAACTTTCATTCTCTGAGTTCATCCAGATTATGAAGTTTTAGGACCCTTGAATCCATTTCAAAATCAGGTGTCTGCTGCCATTTTCTTCTGGCAGAAGTGACTTCTCAACTCCAAAAGGTTTTTTGAGTACCAAATCTCAAACCAAAAATTCTCCAAAAAATCATGGGATCAGTTTAAAGTCTTAAAAAGACATCCCAATTTTTACTTTTTCCAGTTTCAACTTATTTTGGCCAAAACACACACACACACACACACACACAAATGATTTTCAGCTTGGAAGACTCGTTTTTACGAGGCGCGTCGGGTGCACACTAACGTCCTTCCCGACGCGTAACATGACCTCCGAACCTAAATCTCTGATCTCGGGCTTTTTTCAAAGTTTTGGCCTTCAAAATTAAAATGGCGTGGCGACTCCGTGTTTTTTCCGGGTTTTATTTGGTTTTTCAAAGAAACGCAAGAAAGCCGAATATTTTTCCCAATATCGTCACAGTGGCGACTCCGCTGGGGACTAAGCTTTTTAATAAAAAATGGTATTCGGTATATTGGTGGAAACCACTAAATTTCCCGTTATCGCCTCCTAACACGAGTCGGGGATAATTTGTGGTCTAACAATCCCACGTGCCGGTATCACCGTTTTCAAAAAAAGAGCTTTTGAGGGTCAAGCTTCCGTCCCGGCTTCGAAAATCATTTTTGTGTGTGTGTTGATTTTTGCACGGTTTTCATGTTGTTTTGGCCGCCTCGGAGAAAGTCAAAATTTTGACCGTCGGAATAATGTCCCTAACTCCGTCGGAATTTTCATGCTTACGTGCTTATGTGCTCATAAAAAAAATTCAAAAAAAAAGATTTTCAAAAAAAGAAAATTTCCAAAAAAATCATGCATCATATTTTTAAGACACATAAAAAATCTCTATTTTACTCGGAAAAAGAATATAGATCGCTTGCACACTACGCGCACGTGACCGTACACCGCACACTACGTCCTTAACCCGGGAAATCCTTGTCGCGGTCCGTTTGGTCTTATTACGCCTCTCGGATGAGCACAGACTACCCAAACATCCCATGGAGCCTCGTGTCGACCATGCACTTGTCCGTGACACACTTTGTCCGAGACCCGTTGGTTTTTAGCCCGGTCCGTGTCATGCCCCGTCCGTGTGTAGACCTTTCCTTTCAAGCCTTTGTCGGCATACCGACTCAATATCTCTCGGGTCCCTAATCGGCCGCTAATCGGCCGAAGTTCTCGCCGGTTTTCCGCCGCAGACTTTGACCAAGATATTGACCGGCGCCTTGACTTCGGCTCACCGGCACAAATTATACACCGACTCCCAAAGATTGACACCGAGTCATCAAGGATTAACGGTTATTCCATGCCTAATTACGGCTTAACCGACGACAAGTCAAGATCAATTGCGGACATTTATCGCTCCAAATCATGCCGACTTTTTGTCGAGCCCTGACACGATCTTGACTCGACGTCGCCTTTGTCCGTAATTTACATCGAATGCTCGTTAAGACTCGATTACCCGCCGCACTTCTAGGATCGTTTTCTTTCGGTCGGTGGGACCCGCTTGCCCTATAGGACCCTCGCCCGGGCCGGCCCACCCCGGGAGGTCGAAATACAGTGGAATACGAGGGGCTTATAGACGTAGTGACGGGGCCCACCGATCCAGAATCGAGTAGTTTGCGAAAAAGAAGAGCAATCTTTTCCAACCGATTAGGTTAATAAAACGAGTTTTAAGTAAACATGAACAAATAATCGCATGTTGCATGAGCCTAAAGCCCAAACACCTACCCTCCTTCCATTCCTGCACATCTCGAACCTTCGTGTCCTTTCCCCGCAGCCTCCGCACAAAGCTTGGTTTCTGCACCGGTCACCGCTTTGATCGCCTGGGAAGAGTCAAGCGCATCGTCGCCTTCGCCATTTGTTCCGACTCCGGTTTCGTAATGTCTCGCATCGCCCGGTAATGATGGGGATAACGTTGCTCCGTCCTCCAGATCCCTCGATGCACTCAAGATTGGATCCAGCTTGGTAGAGCAAATGAGACTTCGGCATGAGGCTCAAATTGATGACCTACTGGGGTAGTCGCAAGTCATGGTTTGACTATCGCCTCAATTCCGATGGCACTTTTACCGCAAAGACAAGAAGGGTCCTCCTCCTCTTCTTAACAAATTCCTGATACACTAAGATGCTACCCCAAGATTCCTATGTTTCCACCGCCGCACTCCCGCCCGCCGACTTACAGGCAACCGGCCCCCAAACAGCTAGCCGTGACGAAAGAGTTCGGTATACCGTCGGTTGTCCCCTCTCAAGGTGATGATCCCACAAATATCAGCCCGAGTGATGAAAATCGTGAACAAGCAAAGAAATATGGTCAGCCATCAAAGCCCCGGAAGAACGCCGTAATGCATAAAAGCCCGGATCAAGAGGCCACACGCCACTTTGGGACCTTAACAATATCCCAACCGACCGGGGCTACCTTGAAGGACAAACATATGCCCGTTCCTCGGGACCTCAATATCTCTCATTATCCGGCGGAGTCCAATCACTCGCTACCTGTGCGAGCCCAAACAGATCCCCTCGACCGGCCTCCACTCAAAGTCATTCCAAGACTGCCAACCCGAGGTCCCAAATCCGCCACCGCCCGTGGAACACATTTGGTGGGATATTTGTGACTCGTCCCGACCGCCTTGAAAGGGACTATCAGATCGGATACACGAGGACCGTCCTCCTAAGAAAAAGAAAATTTCCTCCCAAAGAAAATTGAAGGAGAGGTTCGAGGCCGGTGATAACAGTGTGGGAACGCTCTGGGAGCCATCTGGGGATTTGATTATTATGTACTCTACTCCGCCCGCCTTCCCCAAAGCAAAAAGGGGTAAAAGAGCGTAAAAACCTTGCCAACGACGGAATTGAGACCTTCTGACACCGAGTACCGCAGAACGGAAGTCCAACCCCTCGGGTCGCCCAAGGTTCAGCCTTTGTCCAGCCTCCCGAGTATCCACCGATTTGAAGAAAAACCGACGCCAGCCTGGGCACTCCCACTCAATCAACATGTTGACCGGAGATGGCAACCGCCACAAAAGGCATCGTATAACCCAGGGCTTCGGCAAAGACTCGCCTCACAAGAAAAGGCACGAAGTGACCGGCTTGATGACTCTCCATCCCGAGACAAGGACCAAATCTATGATCCTCACCTATATGGGAGTATGATCACCTTCTCTGCGATGAAGATTTGCCAAGAGATGTCTCCCAACACAATGAAGCTTTGTACATCACTATTTGGCTCAACACCGTGTCACTCCCTGGGGTATTAGTGGACAATGGATCATCGGTAAATGTCCTTCCTCTCAGCATGATGAGGGCCCTCCGCATAAATGAAAGGCGCGTAATCCCATCTACCCGGCCTGTCAAAGCCTACGACGGTTCGTCTCGTCCCATTCTCGGGACAGCGACTCGGGAACTCGGTACGAAACCCAAATGGTGCCCGCAAAGTTCCATGTAATGGATATCCCCTCCGAGTTCACAGCCCTACTAGGGCGCCCTTGGTTGCATCACATGAAAGCCATAGCCTCCACTCTCCACCAATGCGTCAAATTCATCAACCGGCAGGGAGACCTCGAAGTCATAAGGGGTGACAGTTTCCTCATAGGGAACGAAGCTGAAACAATAGCCAAGAACGCACACAGTCAAACACCGGGCTACATCCTTCAAGAGGCAAACCTCGCCAAAGCATCCTTTTCGGAATCCAAAGAATGCCAACTATGTCAACACACTCAAGCGAGCGGACTCCAAGAAGTTCGATTTATCAAATTCAATTGCTATTTCCAACACTTGGAGGCGTATCGGAAGGAAATGCCGAACACCGCCATGATACAGGCACACAAGTCCCCGGGCCCTCAATCACAGATTTGCCGCATTCTCGCAAACCCATTCTTTGGCCTCGTCGGGCGAGGAGATTTTCATGATAAAAGTCAGCAAACACCGACGTACTCGGCTCGAATCTATGAACGTCGTGTGGGACGTCCTCCTTGCCGAACTACCTACCAAGCCTTTCCGCTCGAGTATGGGACATGAGATTTTTCTAGCACTCACCGAGACGCAATGCGTCCTTACATCCTGGATTGAGCGGTCGATTGTGACGAAACGGAAGTCCCTGCACCGAGGAAGACTCCCTACATCCACATGCTCGGCTTTCGATGCCAAACACAGTGGGTTATGGTTCGCACAAAGAGGTGATAGCAACGATCAAGAGGGAGCACAGAGACCATGCCTTTCCCGAGTTGTGAAGCCACCAACAGCCGATGCCGCTAAAGAATTGGGAAACTCTCTCGTGCCCGACCGCGACCAAGGAGGAAATGATCACCAAGCTTGGATTGGTCCCCCGTCCTTTCGTGTCAACCTTTGTAAAGTCCTCCGAGTCTCTCATTGTTGAAGTTCGAGTCTCGAGTCGTCCGACGGCCTCACGCCCGAAGACTACGAGTCCGTAGCCAACGTTGTATTCCCTTCGTCTTCAATGAAATGATGGACCTTTCGAGTATCCCTTAATTGCCACTTTAACTAATGATGAATTAACTAATAACCTAAAAACAGCTTAATAACGATTCACTAGATGAAGAGGCAGACACATTAAATGAACAATATATCAAAGAAATCTTTAAGCAAGTTGTCCTGAAAGAGGAAAATCGAGCCCAAGCCGCCGAAGAGATCTTGACAAATGTGAATTTGGGAACTACGGAAGAGCCTAAAGAGACGCAGATTGGTAGTTTCTTCGAAGGGACTGAAAGGGTTGCCCTAATCGAGCCGCTAAAAGAATTCGTGGATGTGTTCGCATGGTCCTATAAAGATATGACAGCCTCGATCCTTCCATAGTTGAGCACCGAATACCGCTCGACCCTTAAGTCAAGCCGCAAAGGTAAGCTAAGAAGAATTAAGCCCGAATGGTCCTTACAAGTGAAAGAGGAAATAGAAAAGATGCTCAGTAAGGGTTCATCAGTGGTCATTGAATACCCAACATGGTCCGTCCAACATAGTGACGGTGACTCAAGGCCAAATCGGAAAGATCCGATGCCGCGTAGACTTCAGAGACTTGAACAAAGCCACCCAAAAGACGATTTCCTCGCCAAACATCGACATTTTGGTAGATTCCACGGCCAACCACGAAGTCAAATCTTTCGTCGATGGTTTTGCCTACTACAACCAAATCAAAATGGCAGAAGAAGATCAAGCCAAAACAGCCTTCACAACCCCTCGGGGCACATACTGCTACACGGTCATGCCATTCGGACTAAAGAACGCCGGGCTACGTACTGCAGGGCAGCCTACTCTGCTCCATGACATGATCCACAAAGAAATTGAGGTCTATGTGGACGACATGATAATACATTCCAGAGGATCGATGGCCAAGCACTTTGTTGATTTGAGAAAATTCTTCGGCCGCCTCCGAGACCACAAAGATGAGACCGAATCCAGCCAAGTGCACCTTCGGTGTAAGACGAGGCAAGGTACTAGGATATATGGTGACAGAACGGGGAATCGAAGTGGATCCCCGTAAAATCAAGGCGATAGTTGAAATGAAGCCACCGCGGACACCGACGTAAGTGAAATCCTTCAGTGGGAAGCATCGCAATACATAAGCCGCTTTGTAAATCACCGACCTCGATCTCGCGAGCCAATCTTCAAGTTGATGAAAAAGAATGCCTACACAGAATGGACCTCGAATGTCAACTTGCCTTTGAACAAATCAAGGCATACCTTGTGAATCCTCCGATTCTTTGCCCACCACATCGGCAAAGCCACTCTTGCTATATCTAACTGTCACGGATACAAAGCAATTGGGGCTATGCTAGCTCAAGAGAAGAAAGATTCCAAAGTCGAAAACGCCATCTATTTCGTAGCGTAAAGCTCCAAGGAAGCGAACTCAATTACTCGCTTGCGAGAAGACTTGCGCAGGTTTGGTCCGGGTAGTGGGAAAATTGAAACACTACATGCAGCCTCACCCGATACATCTTGTCTCAAGGATAGACCCCATCAAATATCTCGTTTCGACAAGCCTTCCATCTCCATGAGATTGGCAAAATGGTCGTTCTTTTGGCCGAATATGACATCGCTTATGTTTCAAGGAAATCCATAAAAGGACGCATAATGGCGTAACATCCGCCGATTTCCCAAGTGATGAGTCCCGAGGACCTCCGAACCTCAATTTCCCGATGATGGAATCTTCGCTCTAGAAGGAGAAAATCGCTGGCAACTCTTCTTCGACGGGGCGTCAAACAAAAGGGGAACGGGATAGGAATGCTTCGGTCGATCCTACCGACGAACACACCCCCATAGCCAGCAAGGCCGAACTTCGAAGTCACCAACAACGCCGCCGAATATGAAGCTTGCATAGCTGGGTTGGAAGCCGCCCTTGAAAGAAATATCAAGGAATTGGAGGTGTACGGTGACTCCGCCCTCATCATCAATCAGTCTCTAACAAATGGAAGACCGTGGATCCGGGTTTGCGTAAGTATCATGCTTACATGGAAGAGTTAATAACTCGGTTCAAAGAAATCGCTTTCATTACTCCGCCAAGAGACCGAAAACAGTTCGCAGATGCTCGGCTACACTAGCCTCTCTTGTCGAAATACCCGAAGGAAAGTCTCGTTAAACCATTCGTAGTCTGGAGAAGAGAAAACCCCGCCTATTGCTTCGAAATTGAAGCGGAAGCCGAATCGATCAATGATCCCCGGTACACTCGTATTTACCAAGCATTCTAAGGATGGCGAGGCCTCTTTCAAAAACGAAGACGGGAATATAAAGAAGGAATCAAAGCAAAAAGTCTCTCACTGAAGCGGCTCGCCTCCCATTATGTCCTTTTGGGAAACATGTTATACAAAAACGTTATCAAGGCCCCCTCCCGCGATGTATCGCAAACAAGAGGCTACCGAACTCATGAAAGAAATACATGGTGGTACCTGCGGCCCTCACATGAATGCTCGAGCTCGATGCAAATCATACCGAGAATGGGGTATTTTTGGATCATCATGGAGGCCGACCGCATCCAGCTTTGTCAAAAGCCGCGACAAATGTCGCCGATACTCAAATCTTAATCACTTGCCTCCTCACGAGCTATACCGCATGACAACCCCGCCTTTCGTCACTTGGGGAATTGATGTCATAGGCAAAATCACACCATCAGCAAGAACGGCCACGAAGTTCGCCCCGGTAGCCGTGGATTATTTCACCAAATGGGTTGAAGCCAAGTCCTACAAAATCCTCAATTCAAAGAAAGTTGCCCTCTTCATCAAAGAAAACATCATGTGCCGATATGGGTTGCGCCGAAATCATTTCGTATAATGGATCCCACTTCGAAGGGGAATGTGAAAATTGCTGGCGGAATTCCGAATAACCCGTCACAAGTCATCTCCCTACAGTGCCCCAAACCAACGGAGCCGTCAAGCAAAGAAACAAGACTCGAAAATATTATCCGAAAATGGCCGTCCAAGGTAGAGATTGGCCCGAGAAGTTACACTGCACTCTGGGGCTACGTAACATCGGGCCGAATCGGCAACCGGGAAACACCTTTTGCCCTCACATACGGAATGGAAGCCGTACTCCCAATCGAGCCGGAAATACCCTCGCTCCGTATACCGCTGAAAGCCAAATCAACGAGGTCGAATGGCTCCAGAGTCGCCATGACGAATTGGCCCTACCGGACGAACGCCGACCGAAGGCCATGGAACACATCCGGCCTACCAAGGAAGAATGGCTAGAGCCTTCGACAAGAAAGTAAAGCATCGGGAGATCCGAGAAGGCGATCTCGTTCTAAAAGAAAAACCCCCACCCGTATCAACCCTCTCGCAAATGGGAGCCTCGTATGGGTCGGGCCATATGTCGTCCGTAAGATCTTCTCCTGGGAGGAGCCATGCAACTTGCAGACCTCGACGGGAAGCCCTTTGTACACCCAGTGAATGGTGACAAGCAGCGCAGATACTACGCGTAAAAAAAAAATCAAACAACAAAAAAAACAAACAACAAAAAAACAAAAAAGAGTGCTAAAAAGAGTAATACCCAACTAGGTTAGAAACCCGAAAAGGGCAGCCTAGGTAAAAACAGGGTTGCACCAAAAAAAAAAAGACCAAAAAAAAAACAAAAAAAAGAGTGCTAAAAGAGTAATACCCAACTAGGTTAGAAACCCGAAAAGGGCGGCCTAGGTAAAAACAGTGGTTGCACCAAAAAAAAAAAAAACAAAAAAGAGTTCACCAAGTTGAACTACGAAGACCTGAGCTCCTCAAAATGAGGGGAACGTAGGCAGCCGGAAACGGTTCGGTCTAAAGCACAAATAAAAGCCATACTTTGGCATCAATACAATTGATCAGACCATGAATGCGTCTCGAAAAACTCCAAAGCAATTCAAATATTCATTACAAGTTAAAAGATCTTTGATGAGTCTAAGCCCGATTCATTCCTACAACTGGCAACCCGCTAAAGGAAAACTAAGATACATAATCAAACTAATGTGTCTGTCATGGCAAGAAAGGGATACTGAAACCTCGTAGTCACTCCAAGCCACTGCATCGGGTCTCTCCCTTCTTCTTCCCCCTCGAGTCTTTCTCTTCGAACCGGAAAAATGTCGGTATTCCTCCTACCAAGCTCCGTATAGGGACAGGTCTATCAAACCGGCCTCCGTCGTGGCCGTAGTAGCCCTAGCGTCATCCCTCATCTCCTCGTAACCTAGCCGGTAGCATAGGAGCCCTCCTCTCCGTCTCTCGACGTAAGCCTCATAATCGGGCCATGCGCGTCTCCGCTCCCGTCATGAGGATTGGCCCTCGCCTCGGCCCTCCTCCTCTCGAAGCAGCCCGGTCCTCCGCACCTACAATGGCCTCACGCCGTCTCAAAATAGCCACCGAGTCTCTCCTGCATGCCCCTCGTACCAATCCAGTACCAAGTGGTCAGAACACCGGTCTCTGACGCTCGAGAATGACCCGAGGAGGAAAGGCATCGTACCTCCATACTGGAAAGAAATGGAAACACCGAGGGATCATCCATGGAAAAAAGAGCCACCACCCCGGTAGCTATATCATCAAAACCCTCCAAAGGAACCTCGCTTCCAAGCCAAACCGCCTAAGAACCAGAGCCGAATGTAGAAACCGGACCGAGAAAGCCCCGGAAGCATAACCACATGGGACCCGTCCCGAAGCACTCTACGAGTCTCCACCCGCCAATGAGGCACCGACCATCCGATATCTTCAGCCCTGCGACCCGCCATCCAACGCTCCCACGAGCCCCGATCATCAAAATCTACATCAACACCTCTCCCGGCAAAAGTCCAAGGCCCGATCATATCGAGGTTTCCCGAAGAACCCCAAACGCTCCATCGCCCACAGATCAAGAGAAACGGGCTGCCCCTATGCATATACCGTCTCCCGGTAGCTAATCTGTCGAGAGCATGGAAGGTCTCCCCAAGATCAAAGGAATGACATCTCTCGCCCGAGCGGCAATGAACAACAACATCCAAAGAAAGCTCGATGACGGATCCCAAAGGAATAAACCATGAACAAAGTGCCGAACATGCAAAGTGCAAAGGCATCCCAATAGGCGTCATCCACCAAGCCTAGGCCCCTAAATCTGTCTGGGAAGACCGGAAATATCGAAATGGTCGGGACCGCGGATCATGCCTCGTGCTTCCTCCGGAAAGATGAAGAAGGTTGCACAACTTGTCAACAAAAGAAGCTCCTCCGGACCAAGGAATTGCTATCTCCTCCACCTCCGACCTCCAAGCAAGGCCCGAAATTCTTCCACACGGAACAATCTCGTTGAAGGAAAGGCAAAAGACATGCCTTCTAGTATCCCAAAACGAAGAAGAAGCCCTTAAGAGGTCATAATCCGGAACCAATTCTTTGAGAGACCACAAGCATCGTACCTTGTACCGTTCTTCAAAGAAAGACCTTCTCTCATGCATAATTTCCCTGACCAATCCTTGAACTTGTTGAAAAATGACATTTGGGACTCTTGGGACAATTTTGAGGGAGCTTTTCTAAGGCTTTCCATGGTTTTTTCTCTCTTCCTCCCGAAAATGGCCGTTTGACTCGGAGGTTGAAGAAGATATTTGAATTTGAAATAAAGCAAAGCCAGATTTAAAGCAAAATCAAAGGACAGTGTCGATGCCGTCCCCATCCGCGCGGATGGGATTGCTTCCCGTAAAAATTCCGCAATGTCCAAGCCGCTACACCAAAAGAGGAATATTCCGTCCTATGCTCGAAACTCGTGCAAAAACCTCCCCAAACCACCCAAACACCAAACACCCCTGCAAAAAAAACACAAGGCTCATGCAACACTGCATTCATATTGCATTGCATTCATAAAATAAAATCCTAAATTATTACATTCCAAAAAAAAAGAGAGTGTGCATAAAAAAAAAACAAACAAACATAAATAAAATCCTAAATTATTACATCAAAAAAATGTGCATAATCTGTACAAATCTAAATCTCAAAAAAAAAAAAATCAAAAAAAAAAAAAAATCAATCGGAGTCTCCAAAGACCCGATGTCTCCCCGCCCTCTTGCGACTCGGGCCCGCCTCCTCAGAGCCCCGAAAATCTCGGGCTCGTAATCGTCCTCGTCTCCGAGAGAGGCTCGTCGGGACCAACCGGCACACTCGATAGGGTAAACCCTGCATCCCCTGAAGAAATCGTACCCGAAGGTGAAGGCGTCCGACTCCTGAACGTACGGAGACGACCCACCATGACGCCAGATGTGTCCCTGCCCCTGCGGATCCCCGAGAATGACGTGATCCGAAGGCAGCGCCGCGCGGTGATCAATGAGAGGAGAAAGAGGGGTCTCGGAAGAAGTCTCCGAGGGAATAGGAGAAGCCTCCCGTCGGACAGGTGCCGGCCGTGGTCTCCTCGCCCTAGCCTGAGGTGCCCCGCAAGCAACCATCCTCCGTATGAATCTCTTAGCCCCGATCACTTGCTTCGTCAGTGTCTCGACGACCACCTCAGAAAACTGCACAAAAGCAAAAGCGTCAAAAAAAAAGAAGTGATGCTAGAGATGATGAAACAAAAGAAAGAAAAGAAAAAGAAAAGGTGAAGCCATACCTTCATACCCTGACGAGGCCGGAAAGCTCGTGGAAGCCGCTCGGGCCGAGGATCTCGCACCCTCAATCGGACCCCATCCCTGGATATAGGAAAAATCCGTCCGAGGATACCGCGGGATCCCAAGCCACTCCCTCTCCAAAACCTGAGGCATCCTCAGCCTCCTCAATACGAACGTCGCATATGGCTCGATCGCCACGAAGTTCGAGAAGTGCCGGCTCGCTTCTAATCGTCCCAGTCACGGACCGATCGCTCGGGTGCATCATGTCGGCGGGAGGCTCCACCTGTCCTCAAAGGCGAGTTCACGCCATGCCGGCGCGTCACCCTCTCTCCCGCATAGTAGGCGTCGCAAGTCGTGCCCTCAAAATCCTCCGCCGCACCGCCCGGATCTCGGCGCCCTTCACCGCGCTACCTCAAAGCGATCCTGTGGGAAGAATATCATCCCTCATCCGTCTCGGCCTCCGTCAAAGGAAGGCAATCCGCGTACCTAAGAGTCGTACGCCCTCTCGGAGCCTATCTTCTCCGAGCATGCTTGGACCAAGACTGCATGGCCGGATACGCCCCGACGTACGCCTCAGGCTGCCTCCACACCGTGACGTGGAAAAACTCCAACGCCCATACCTGCGAAAGGTAAAAATCCAATCAATCCAGTGCAAATAAAAGTGCGTGCTCAAAGGAAAGAGGGAAAGCAAAAAGAGAGCTTATACCTCCAGAGCAAACTCGAAGCAAGATAGGAGCTCACAGCCTTCCGGCTGTATCTATCAAGAGCGAAGTACAGCTCAGCCAGCCCGGCCTCCCCCCAGGAAATATCTCCAACCGTCTCCATGTCCTCTAAGGACCTCAGCAAGGCAAAGACCGCTGTCCCCTCAGCATGACCAAAGAGCGTGCTCGAGAAAGTAAACCACAGGAAGGCCCTGGCAATCTGATCGGCGCCTATCCTCTCCTCCCCAGCCTCATAACTCGCTATGGTCTCCACGATCTTGCCGTAGACCACGGCATACTCCATCCCCATCCCCTTTTTGGGAATAGGGGAAAATCCAAGAAGAGCCTGCAGATCAGCATCGCTGTAGCCATCTCTCCACTCAATGCTGCGTCCATTGAAGGACAGACCCGTGATCGCAGCATAGTCAGAAGGCGTAATGCCGCCTCGCCCCAGAAGAAGTGGAAGGTGTGGGTCGCGTCCCACCAGTGCTGCGCTAGAGCGAACATCAAGCCTTTGCACTTAGGGAACTTGACCAGTCCCCTCAAGCACTCGACAAACTCCCAGAGCCCCGTCTCGACAACGATCTGTCTCGGACTCGGCAAAGCTCCTCGGCCCGCATTCGGAAGCCGGTCCCACAAGTCAATCACAGACTCCACCGATCCTCGAGTCTTCATCTTGCTCAGCTGCTCCGTCACAAAACGGTTTCCGCCCTGTAAAAAAAAAAGAAGAAGAGAGAAAATGTCAAAAGATTGCCTTTGCATTTACATTAAAAAAAAAAAAAAAAAATTCGACAAAGATAACAGCATACAATGAGCATAGCCCCATTTTTCTCGCATAAAAGAAAACAATTTTCAGCAAGTCCCAATGCATTCATCAAAAAAAAAAATGCATTCCTACGGAAGTAAAAACTCCGTCCCATTTTCAAAAAAAAAAAAAAATGCATACATGCATATCATCCATCTTACATGCAACGGGAGGAAAAATCCGTCCCACTTTTCAAAAAAAATCCTAAACATGCATACATCTCATATTGGCAAAATGCCCATTCTTTCCAAACAAAATGCATGCATTGCATCATCATCAAAATTCAATTTCAAAAAAAAAATCATCATCATCAAGAACATGCAATATTCAACTCCAAAAAAAAAAAATCACAATCCTTCGAATTTTCACATGAAATTTTCAAAAAAAAAAAATGTGGCAAAAATGCCAATTCTTTTTCCCAAGCAAAATGCACATTTTTGGGACACTCACAAATTCATTGCAACATTGCATATCATCAATATCAATATTCAATATCCAAAAAAAAAAAAATTCAAAAATCATCCAAAAATTTCAAACAAGAAATCGACAAAAGGATCAAGAGGATTCGAAATATACCGTTCGGAGATGCGGATCCGAAGCCCAATGTTGCCAAGCATCGGGGTAATGCTCCTCCGCGACCGATTGCGAAAGATTGTAATGCCTCCTCATCCGGACGAGCTCCAATCGCCTCTCCGCTATGGGACCACGTCCTTGGCCTTGAAAAGCGCCTTCCCCGTGTTCCATTGCTCAAAAAATCGAAGAAATCGGACAAATTTTGAAGCTTTTTTTGGCCAAAAATGGCTTCCTTCCTCGGTTTCTCTCTCTCTGCTCTCGCCTGTTTTGAAACTGAATGGGGAAGAAGAAAAGGGCGTTGGCCCTAATTAATACCCCTGGTTTTCAAACCCTATCCGCGCGGATAGGATTGCAAGGGTCAAAATGACCCTTTTGCCCCTTAAAATTTCAGGACTCTGCAATTCAGTCCCCAACTTGACAGAGTTAACAAAGTTAACCAAAGTCAGCCCCTTGTCATCAAAATCATTCCCCGGCAGTAAAACGTAAGACCGAGTGCCCCGAGAAAGATAACGAGATCCCGTATCTTTCATCAAAATTACCCCCGGCAGTCAAACGTAAGACCGAGTGACCCAAGAAAGATAGCGAGATCCCGTATCTTTCATCAAAATCATCCCCCGGCAGTAAAACGTAAGACCGAGTGCCCCGAGAAAGATAACGAGATTCCGTATCTTTCATCAAAATTACCCCCGGCAGTCAAACGTAAGACCGAGTGACCCGAGAAAAATAACGAGATCCCGTATCTTTCCTCAAAATTACCCCTAGCCAAACGTAAGACCGAGTGACCCCAAGAAAGATAGCGAGATCCCGTATCTTTCATCAAAATCATCCCCTAAGCAAACGTAAGATCGAGTGCCCCGAGAAAGATAACGAGATCCCGTATCTTTCATCAAAATTACCCCTGCTCAAACGTAAGACCGAGTGCCCTGAGAAAGATAACGAGATCCCGTATCTTTCATCAAAATCTCCCCCGGCAGTCAAACGTAAGACCGAGTGACCCAAGAAAGATAGCGAGATCCCGTATCTTTCATCAAAATCATCCCCCGGCAGTCAAACGTAAGACCGAGTGCCCCGAGAAAGATAACGAGATCCCGTATCTTTCATCAAAATTACCCCTAGGCAAAAACGTAAGACCGAGTGCCCCAAGAAAGATAACGAGATCCCGTATCTTTCATCAAAATTGCCCCTGCAAGAAAACGTAAGACCGAATGCCCCGAGAAAGATAACGAGATCCCGTATCTTTCATCAAAATTATCCCCATAGCCAAACGTAAGACCGAGTGCCCCCGAGAAAGATAACGAGATCCCGTATCTTTCATCAAAATTTCCCCTGCAGCCAAACGTAAGGCCGAGGTGCCCCGAGAAAGATAACGAGATCCCGTATCTTTCATCAAAATTTCCCCTGAGTCAAACGTAAGACCGAGTGCCCCGAGAGAGATAACGAGATCCCGTATCTTTCATCAAAATTTCCCCGCAATAAACGTAAGACCGAGTGCCCCGAGAAAGATAACGGATCCCGTATCTTTCATCAAAATCTCCCCTAGCCAAACGTAAGACCGAGTGCCCCGAGAAAGATAACGAGATCCCGTATCTTTCATCAAAATCATCCAACGGCAGCCAAACGTAAGACCGATTCCCCGTACGAATACGTCTCGATTTTCCTCAAAGAAAGGCTAACGAAATCCCCAGCAAAGTTAACGGAATCCCAAAAGCCAACGGAATCTCGAGTAGTATTCGAACTACGAAAGGGCTTGATTCCCACTAGGGATACGTAGGTAGCCTATCATTAGGTCCAGCCCCCCGACCAAAACGGTCACCCTATCCTTCGGCAGCAGACAAAGTCCACCGAAAGGCCATTTCAAATTAAGGTCCGAGGCGCCTAAAAAGCCATCATCATCAAGGTCCGAGGCGCCTAAAAAGCCATCATCATTAAGGTCCGAGGCGCCTAAAAAGCCATCATCATTAAGGTCCGAGGCGCCTAAAAAGCCATCACCATTAAGGTCCGAGGCGCCTAAAAAGCCATCTCCAAGGTCCGAGGCACCTAAAACGCCATCATCAAGGTCCGAGGCACCTAAAACGCCATCTCCAAGGTTTGAGGCACCTAAGACGCTATCACTAGGAAAGCGATAAATCGCAATCATCCCCAGCAGAGACCGAAAATGGTCATTCCTATCCCCAGCAGAGCGGATACCCATCAGACCAAAAATGGTCATCTCTTATCCCCAGCAGAGTTTCTTTCCAGCAAACGACTGTAGAACTCGCTCACCAGGTTCGAGGCACCTAAAACGCCATCATCTCCGGGGTCAAAGACCCGAACTACGACTGGCTTGATTCCCATTCGGGATACGTAGGTAGCCTATCGCTAGGTTCAGCCACCCGATCGCTCGATCATCCTGCCAAATATGGAGCCTTACTCTTATCGACGACCCCGCTTCCTTCGAAAGCGCCGTCGCCGAGGGGCTACTGTAAGTGCTCCAATTTGAGCTTGTTAGAATTTTCGTTAGAAAATTAACGAAAGTTATAACATTTCTAACAATTCCTAACTATCCTAACATTTCTAACAAAGTGAGGGTAAAATGGGCATTGTTATTTAAGGTTAAACCTTAAAAAGAATCTCAAAAAGAAAAACAAAAGAAGAAAACCAAATATAGCAATGCTGGAAACATAAACTGGCTGCCTAATTTGAATTTTGAAAAAGATTATTCCCTTGTCCAAAGCCGGAGCGCATTTAATGAACAAAGTGCACGCCAAGCATTCCCATCCGCGCGGACATCTTTGTCAATTTCAGAGGGCTATAAATTGAGCCCTCCAGTCACAAAAAAAAAAGGAAGAACACAAATGCAACGAAGTTCTGGCGAAATATAGAGAGAAAACAGTGAGAATTCTCAAGAATTGTCACCTTTTTCTTTCCAATCTTTCCCAACTCATATTCATCCACTCACTCTCATATTAAAGCCCTAAACACTCATACACTCAAGCCAAACACTCAAGAACACAAGGAAGATTGGTAAACCCTCCTCTTCCTAACCCTAAATCTCATCCATGCATGCATCTTCAAACTACAAAATGTAGTTCTTTCATCTTTTTTCTCTAGATCTAAGAAGATCACCATGGAAGACCATCTCCATGGATGATCTTCTACAAAGATCAACATTATTTTCAAAGATTTTCTTTCTTACTTGCAAAAATGCACTTTCAAAACCCTAGAAAACCATTTTCAAGCACTAAATCTTGATTTCAAAGGGTAAAATCCCCCTCCCCAAGCAAATGAAATGCTTAGTCCTAATGTACCCCAAGGATGGTTTGGTATAGTTGATTCACCACTAAAATGTCTAGTGATCACTAACCAAAACCTAGGGAAATGGGGACAAGCATGGATGCAAAACCCCCCTTAAAATCATATTTTCTTTCTTGAGAAGTTGCTGTCCGGTAGCAATTTTCTCAGACCTCAGTCCATGGTCTTAATTTTTGGACACAGATGAACTTGGAATTTGGTGTTGACTACAAAACACTTTTTGTAGCCAACATCCAGAGCTTTCCAGAAATATTTTTACCTTATTTTTTGGGTGAGTAAAACTCCTCTTTTCAATTTTTCTTTCAGAGGCTAGTTCATCAGCTTCTGGGAATCCAGATCTCATATCTGAGGTTTCCAGAAGGTTTTGACCCTCAAATCTTCTCCAAAATGGAAATTTCTTTCACACAAAGTTTATTCAAGGAGTCTAGAGAAACTTTCATTCTCTGAGTTCATCCAGATTATGAAGTTTTAGGACCCTTGAATCCATTTCAAAATCAGGTGTCTGCTGCCATTTTCTTCTGGCAGAAGTGACTTCTCAACTCCAAAAGGTTTTTTGAGTACCAAATCTCAAACCAAAAATTCTCCAAAAAATCATGGGATCAGTTTAAAGTCTTAAAAAGACATCCCAATTTTTACTTTTTCCAGTTTCAACTTATTTTGGCCAAAACACACACACACACACACACACAAATGATTTTCAGCTTGGAAGACTCGTTTTTACGAGGCGCGTCGGGTGCACACTAACGTCCTTCCCGACGCGTAACATGACCTCCGAACCTAAATCTCTGATCTCGGGCTTTTTTCAAAGTTTTGGCCTTCAAAATTAAAATGGCGTGGCGACTCCGTGTTTTTTCCGGGTTTTATTTGGTTTTTCAAAGAAACGCAAGAAAGCCGAATATTTTTCCCAATATCGTCACAGTGCCGCCCGTGGTTGATAAATCATCGGGGAGCCTTCTGGCCGCTGCCCACGGAGTTCCCAAATCCAAAGATCTTCCTCCCTGCTCTCAGTTAAGCCGTGACCGCGCTCCTATTATTACTCTCGCCCCTTCACCTGACAAAAATTATCGGGGAAGAAAGAGGAGCCAACCCAAGGCAGAGGGTGCTCGCAAGGAGAAACAACTAAGGGTTCAACAGCTTGAGGTTATTACCTTCACTACCCCGATACCGGCCATAATGGGGTCAATCTGTGCCAATGCCTACAATATTTCTAATATAGGGGAGGTGCCCCCAGTCCAAGGAGTGGACCTATACTCTCGTAGGGGTTATAACTTGGTGGTGGGCTTGTTCTTTTGAACAGACTCTACTCCCCTGACTTCTACGAGAATGTAGGGTCCAAACTCAACGCCTTTGCCTTGGCGGGAAACATAGGCTTGATGGTCACGTAGGTAATTTCTTTATTCCTTCCTCTCTTTATATTTTTCTATCTTTCATGATCGCTTGATCGGTGACCACATTTTTTTCTCTTTTTCAGATGGCCAATGATGTCATGAGACTGCGAGAGATAACGGACGAGAAGGCTGCCTCCATTACTTACAAGAACAAGGGATTGGGGAAGGCTCTGGAGGAGAAGAATGCCTTAGCTGCGTCTCTGAAGGAGAAGGAGGCTGACCTCAAGAATTTTTGTGAGAAGTATGATGAGGCGCTCAAATCCTTGGAGCGGGCTAAGGGCACACGGGATGAATACCGCGGGCAGAAAGAGCTGCTGGAGAAGCGGGTGGAGGAATACGCGGACAGGCTTGAGGCCTCTAAAAAACAAGTTTTAGATCTAGAGGCCCAAGTAGATAAGCTTTCTGAAGAGCTACTTCCCCTTACGCAATTCCAGCTGGAGAAGAATGCCCAGATTGTTGTTGCCCGCAAGGAGGCTGTGGAAGAGTTTAAAAACTCCCAAGAATAAAAAGATGAATTCTTGGCGAAGTGCTCTTCTCGGTTCGATACTGCTAACAAGACGCATCTAAGGAACTTTGCTGTTACAGGCAAATTCACGGTGGAGCAACTGGCCATCATTGGCTCTTTGATCGCCACCGATCTTGAATGTCTGCCCGGGCATGCATTGGTCCCTTTGTCTAAGGACAACATATATAACTTGGATGCAGCAGCAGAATCAACTCTGCCTCCAGTTGCCGCGGTCACCACCCCAAGTCTTATCGACGAGCTTAATACACTGAGGTGGGGTGAGGAAAATCTATCACTTGAAGCTGCGGCTGCTCGCATGTTTCCCAATGGGCCTGCGGTCAGCAAGCTATTTATGCCGCAGTCAACACCCACTCCTTCCTAATCTGGTCTAACTCCCACTCCAGATCCTGACCCAGAAGCTCGAACATCTCAGGGGCCTGCTCAGCCTGAAGCTTAGTTGTAGTATTTTTCTTTTTGAACTTTCTCTTTTTTCTTCTATGTAATAGATAGTAGGTCTTTGTAATCTTTTTATCTATTAATGAATAGAGTTTGATCCACTTATTCTTGTATTTAGGTTTTTGAGTTTTTACAATGTTGAATACTTTGTTTATAAAAAACTTGATAATTTTGTACTCTTGATTTCTCTCTTTTAGCTTGCATGACTTGTGAATAACTTATTTATACTCAACGTTTGGCCACGGGCAGTGTAATACCCTTATTAGTCTGTAGGTCGCGTCTTGAGTTAGTAACTCCTTATAATACCCTTTTAAGTTTTTATTATGAGAATTAACATTTTTCACTATGATCACAGTTAATTGTGCCCTATTAGACTTTGAGGCTTAACCTCGATTTGTATTGTGGGTTCCAACTGTACATCACTCTCGTTCATTCACCTTAGTGATTTATGCGGTCTGGACTCTTAAGTCTGTGGCGTATTCCGAAAGAGCCAAGGTAAGCTGCTTTCATACGGGCATGCAGAATGTGGTCGTGAGGCTAATCCGCGCATCAGTAGCCGTAACCGGTGCTGGCTTCCGTATCCGTGCATTGGTGGTTGCGCATTTTGGACTCTCTTCGAGTCTCATGGCACTTGTAAGGGCTCAATTTTGTCCTTTTACATATGGGCATGCAGTTAGCGGCCAATGAGGCCAACGCGAATCAGCAGGTTTTAGGTCGTGCTGGCTTCCATATCCATTTTGATGGTTCACACGTTTGGACTCTTTGAGTCTTGTGACAGTCGAGTACGGGCTCAATTTTGGACTTTGTACATATGGGCGTGTGGTTAGCGGTCTTAGGGACCACTGCGCATCAGCAGGGCGTGTCCATTTGATGGCATCCAAGCAGGCATGCGGTCTGCGATCAATGAGATCATCGTGCATCAGCGGGTTGTGACCGTGCAGGCATCCGTTTTTTTTTACGGGCATTTACTTTGTTGCTTCAGTAGTGAGTATGTCATTTTCGTGTTTTTTCTGAGTTACAAAAGTATGCCAAACGCATCGTTTTTTGATACATTGTAACCTCTATCATTATTTTTACAGCACTTTAGTATAAAAAGATCAAAAATAATATTTTCTAAGGTGATCGTTGTTCCAAACATTTTTGAGGTCCTTTCCTTCTTCTGTCTGCAGTTTGTAGGTCCCCTCATTGATGATTTGAGTAACTTGATACGGACCTTCCCATTTTGGGGAGAGCTTGTGAAAACCGGGTTGGATCCCTTGAACTTCTACATTTCGTAATAGCCAATCTTCAACTGAAAAGCTTCTTTTGCTAACTCTTTTGTCATGATTTTTCTTGGCTTTCTGCTTGTAGTTAACCATTTTTTTCTCTTGCACGCATCCTTTTTTCTTCGATATCATCTAGGTCACACCTTCTGGTGGCCATTTTGTGTCTCATCGAAATAAGTGACACTGTGGGACGGGAGGGCTACTTCTACTGGGGCTACTGTCTCTGACCCTAAGTGAGTGAGAAAGGAGTTTCCCCTGTTGAGTTTCTTATAGTGGTGCGGACTACCCATAGTGCGGTATGGAGCTCATCTAACCAACGTCCTCCTCCTTCTAAATTTTTCTTTAGGGTAGCGAGGACTAACTTATTCGCGACCTTAGCTTGACCATTTCCTTGAGGATAGGCTACTGCGGACTAGCGGTGTTGAACTTTCATTCTCTCATATTCAGCTGTAAATTTTGCTGCGAACTGAGTGCCGCTGTCCGAGACTATTACTCTCGATATCCCAAATCGACACCAGATGTGATCATCAGTGGCCACTACTACGTATTTGATGTCTCCCCTAGCGGATGGCTAGTAGAATCCTTGAAATTTTATTTTATTCGAGAGTGTGCGAGCTCCTGGATGACCGCCACAGACTCCTTCATGGACTTCATAGAGTAGGTTGGTGACCATGTGGGTTTTCACACATCTGAGCAGAGGTTTAGTGAATGATCGCCGATATAGCACTCCATCTATGATCGTGTACTTTGCGGCCACCCTTTTGACGAGTCTAACCTTTGCATGATCCTCGGGGAGGGTTTCTTTCTCAATGTAATCTCGAATTTCATCTACCCAGTCCTTGACTCGGTCCTCAATGTTGTTAATCTGAATCCGATCTATGGCAGGTGCTTCTACGAATTCGATTTGGTAGTCCGCATTTAGATCTTCAATTTCTTGCTGGGTGATTTTGGAAAGGAGGTCTGCTTCTGTATTGCCTTCTCTCATTATTTGGTTCATCTCATAGTATTCCAAGCTTTTGAGAAGGGATTTTGCTAGACCGCGGTATTTGGTATAGTCGGGTTATTTGTGTCATATTCCCCCTTTATTTGATTTACTATGAGCTGAGAATCACTATTTATTTCAATATTTGGGACTCCCATATCTCTGGCTAGTTCCATGCCCACTATAATTGCTTTGTATTTGGCCTGATTGTTTGATGTTTCAAACTTGAATCTCAAGGCTCTTTCGAATTTTTCCCCGCAAGGTGCGATCAGGAGTATGCCCGCGCCACTTAATAGCTTGCTCGCAGATCCGTCAACGAATAGAGTCCATACTTCTTGTGGTCGCTCTTTGGTTGGATCCATCTATTACCCCAAACTTTCTTGGGTTTCTTGGGGTTCTATCCTCTTTCTTTTTCCCAGTTCGTTGTCCGCAAGTTTGAATGATGTTTCCGCCACAAAGTCTGCTAAGGCTTGTACCTTGATGGTCCTTCTTGGGGAGTAGGTGATCTGGAACTCAGTGAGTTCTATAGACCATGACAATATTCTCCCTGAAGACTCTGGCTTATGCAAGACCCTTTTCAGTGGTGCTTCTGTGAATACAGTTATGGGGTGTACAGAAAAATAAGCTCGTAATTTTCGAACAACTACAAGCAAGGCATACGCTAACTTTTCTATATTAAGATAGTGACTTTCTACTGCGAACAACGCCTTTGATTCATAGTACACTGGTTTTTGTGAGTTATTCTCCTCTCTTACAAGAACAGCGGCTACTAACAGGTCAGTGACCGCTAAAAACAGAAAAAGCTCTTCCCCGAGCTAGGGGTGTAAATGGTTCGGTTTAGCTCGGTTTGGACAAATTTAGGAGCCAAACCGCTAGTATCGGTTTGGAAAAATTCCAAACCGAGCTGAGCTAAAAAAAAAATCGAACCGAGCTGAGCTAAATCGGTTTAGCTCGGTTTGAACCGCGGTTTGAATCAACCAAACAAATTTACAACAAAAAAAAGAATAAATACAAACACAACTTGATTACTTTAAGAAACAACTTCACATTGAATGCAGAAATGGAACTAATCTAGTGTCATACAGTCAATACTTTAAGAAATCCAAAGCGTTGTTAATATTGCAAAAGGAAGCTTGTGAAATCTGTTGGAATATATTATAGAAATCATCATATATGTAAATTAACTATGACCTAAACAAGGAAAAATTATCCAGTCTGCAAATATAAAGATCTCATCATCAATGGGCTTTAATTGGTTCAAATTTCTGAAAGCGAAAAGGAAAAAAAAAGTGATTAAATAGAGAACTGACCTCAAGAATAGCAATGACGGCATGGCTACTCGTAGGACTATAAGACATAGGCACAACTGCAGCACCAATGTTGATCGAAGAGTTCTTGCTACCAGTGTATGCATCAAATTCTGCATAAACAATCACACCACAACGTAATTAAGAAAAACTCAAGTATCAATTCTGAGTCCATCTTCCAAAAGGCAGCTCAGAAAACTCTTGCTACCAGTGAGATCTACTTTAGAGAGAGAAGGGGAAGAGAGAGAAGGCGACGGTGAGCGGCGGCGACGGTGAGAGGCGACGACGGTGAGTGAGGCGACGATGGTAAGATCTACTTTAGAGAGAGAAGGGGAAGAGAGAGAAGGAAAAGAGATATAATGAAAGTTCTCCAAGAGGCAGAGGTAATGTATTAAAGATTTTAGGGTTTTGAAATAAATTAAAGGTAAGGATTAATTTGATTTGGAATGAATGGTTAGGATTATGGTTTATGGTGGTTTGGTTTGACTTCATAGCTCGGTTTCGTAGGTCGGTCTCGTAGCTCGATTTCGTAGCTCGGTTTCGTAGCTCGGTCTTTTAGCTCGGTTTGAAAGCTAAACGGTTTAGCTCGGCTCGGTTCGGCTCGACTCGGCACCCTCAAACCGCAAGCTAAACCGAACCGCTCGGTTTGGCATTTTTTCAAACCGAGCTAAACCACTCAAATAAAAAAACCGAGCTAAACCCCATGGTTTAGCTCGGCTCGGTCTCAAACCGCGGTTTGAGCTAAACCGCTTACACCCCTACCCCGAGCACCGGGCTGCTGAGGAGAGGGGGGATGCCCGAGGTATTTCTTGACTTCTTCAAAAGCCAGATTGCATTTCTCACTCCATGCGAACTCGTTAGCTTTCTTCCCCCTCCCCCCTTAAGAGATTTGAAAAAGGGGAGGCATTTCTCTGCAGACCGCGATATGAAATGGTCAAGTGCGGTGATGAGCCCATTTAACTTTTGCACATCCTTCACGCATGCAGGGGGTTTCATGTCTAATAGCGCTTGATTTTTTTCTAGGCTTGCCTCTATTCCGCGCTGATTGACCATGAATCATAGAATCTTGCCCGCTTTTACCCCAAAGACACATTTGAGGGGGTTAAGCTTCATGTTGTTGCGGTTCAAGTTGCAGAAAGTTTCTGCCACGTCGAGCTCGTGGGAATTCTCCTTTGTTTTTATGACCATAGCATCTATTTAGGCCTCAAGATTTTTGCCTAGTTGTTCCTTGAAGACAATGCTGACCATTCTCTGGTAGGTGGCTCCTGTGTTTTTCAGCCCAAAGGGCATCATAGTGTAGCAGTACGTTTTGCCGGCGGCGATGAAAGCTACGGAGGAAAAATCTTCAGGAGCCATTTTGATCTGATGGTAACCAGAGTATACATCAATGAAACTCAAAACCTTGTGCTCGGTGCCCGGCTATAGAGTCCACCAAGTTGTCAATTTTGGGAAGAGGGAAGCAATCCTTGGGGCAAGCCTTATCGAGCTTTGTGAAGTCAACACACATCCTCCATTTCCCATTAGGCTTTTTCACCATAACAACGTTCGCTAGCCACTTGGAATATGAAATTTCTTTGATTATCCCTGCCTTAAGCAACTTTTCTACCTTTTCTTTAATCGCGATCTCTTTCTCAGGAGAAAAGTATCTTGATTTTTGGTGGATGTGTTTGAAGGAGGAGCTATCATTAAGTTTATGGAGGATCACGTCCTCGCTGATACCTTGCATGTCCTCCACTCTACATGCAAACATATCACTATTCTTTCTGAGGAACTCAATTAAGACCTTTCTTTCCTCGGGGTGTATTTCCAGACCGACATTAACCTTTTGCTCGGGGTAGTGGATATTGATTACCACTTCCTCGAGCTCGTCGTTATGCCGGAGATCACTGATTTCACGATTATGGAGGGAGTCAATGATGATCGTTGGTGGGGTGGAGCTTCCTCCAGGGAGAGCTGACATGGAATAGATGATTTCTCGGTCTATGTCTCCCAAGATTCCCCTATCAACATATCCTCCATCAACCATTGCCATTCTTTTTGCTTTTCTACTCTTTTTGAGCTCTATCTTGGTGGATTGGAAAGAGAGCATACCCACGAACTCGGGCTGCAGGCACTTGCCTTTATTTTTGCTTTGCTTTGATTTCTCATCCAACTACGAGCAGGAGGCTTGACTTTTCTGTTTTCTCTTTTCCTCCAACGTTCTGAGGAATATGTTGGGCTGGTTTTTGATGACCGAAATTCCACCCGGAGTGTTGAATTTTACCCTTTGATGGGGGACAGATGATACAATTCCTAATGCGGCCTGAGCAGTAATGCCGAGTATGACGTTGTACTGGGATTGTAGATCTATGACAATGAAGGTGACCTTGATAGTTTTCTGTTGGGGCATTTCCCCCGTGGTCACTTTAAAGTCTATTGTCCCCTTCACGCGGACAGTATGGTTAGTGAATCCCTCAAGTAGACCTGCGTATGGAGTGAGATGAGTTTTGAACATTTTCATTTCTACCAAAGTATGGTAGAAGAGAATGTCTCTGGCCGTACCGGTGTCAATGAGGACTCTACTAATGTTTGCCCGCGAAATCCTCATTTTGATGGTTAGAGGTTGGGTGGAATGGAAAAGAGTGGAGGCTAGCTCACTTCGCTTGAATCCTATCTCTTTCTCTTCTTCTGGAGCCAAGGAGGAATCAAGAAGACCTTCTCTAAAGTCTTAATCTGATGGGAGAGTTAAGTGTTGGAGGGAGCCTCTACTTCAATGAAGTTTGTATCATAGGTCCCTTGCTCGTCCTCATCAGTATTATCCCTCTCTCTTCTCTCTAGGCCACGTTGAGGTCGTGCCCTATTGGTGTTAACATTGTTGTTGCTATTATCACCTTTCACCCACTTGGCTAGCTCGCCGTTGTTGATTTTTTCCTGAATGATCTTTTTCAGCTGGAAGCAATCCTCAGTATTATGACCGTGATCATTATGGTAGTCACAAAACTTAGCTCTGCTCCTCTCATTTGGCCTTTGGCCCATCAGGGGAGGAGAAGGAACCTCCATAGCTTTTAAGATCGCTGCCCACGATGCGGTCAAGGGAGTATACACTGTTTCGTCCGTCAACCTTTTGAGTTTGTCAGTGTTGCGATTTCTGTTTTTCCCCTTGTCGTGACCGTGGCTGGATCCTTGGCCGACCTCTTGCACATGCTCAATTCTTTCTTTGGTCGGCCTGCGGACAGCTAATTCATTGGGCTCTTCTGCGGAGGCGATAACAGAGGCTCTCTCATACATTTTCTCCACATTCCTGGGCCTGTCTGAGGCAAAGTTCATTTTCAAGAAATTGGAGGACAAAGCGCCCTTAAAGCAGAGCTGAATATTGCTCTCGGACAGGTCTACAATCTGCTCGGACATCTTTCTAAACCGAGTGATGTAGGATTTGGTGGTTTCTGTGGTGCCCTGCTTGACCCTTATTAAGTCAGTTTTTGGCCTCGCGGGCTCGCCTGCCCCAGCAAATGAGTTTAAAAAGCTATTCCGAAATTAATTATAGTTTTTGATGGACTTCGGCTTAAGGGCCAACATCCAAGATAAGGCTTTGCACATTACGGCCTCATCCGAGGAGAATAGGGTCATATGTCCTTCAAACCTCCCTATATTACATTTTGCGTTGGTGGAGCTATCATAGGTTTCTATTTGAGGAGGTTTCCCCCTTTGGATTGGCACATTTGCAATATTGTCCGCAAAGGCATCCATGGTGCGACCACATTTTGTGGAGCCTTGTTGGTGGGTTTCCCACATTTGGTGCATGAACTTGATGAATTCAGGGTTCATGCTATCCACCTATGGCCTTTTTAAAGGAGAAATCACGGCCTTCCCCTTGCTTTAATCGTAGGTTGTGCTTTGAAATTCTTGGGGAGAGGAGTAGATTCTACTTACTCTCCTACCTCCTCATCCTCTTCTTCCTCGTGACAGCGGTCAGCTAGGGTTGGTTCTAGCCTTTTTGTCCCCCTATCTTGACTAGATAGAGATTTTGTATGGACTTCTTGGGTGAACCTTTGGGAGCCTTCCTTTCCTCTAGTGGGACACCACCGTTGGCCTCCAGCTCAACCAACTCAAGTTGGGCATCATTTATGGCCATGGCCTCAGCCACGAGCCTTGCTCTCTCAGTCAGAGTTTGGTTTCTCTTGAGCATCAACTTAGGAGTAATAGGGGAGGTGGGGTTTTTTGGAGTTGAATTTTTGGGGGCTTTTTCTCTACGGCCAGCCTCAAGGTTCTCCCTAAGGTCTCTTTGAGAAGGAGTAAAACTGACAGAACGGCCAACCAACCTATTAAAGGTTGAGGTGCTTGGTCTGACAGGGTTTAATTAGGAGGGAGAAGTTAGATTATTACCCGGAGGAGTAAGATAACTAGCATTTTGAATAGGAGTACCGGTCATTTTCAAAGGAGAAAAAGCTAAAAAGTTGTTTTTTGGATGTAAGTGTTTCGAAAAGTGTTTGTTTCGAAAAGACACAAGATTACACGGGAAAAACTAAAGTGTTTCCCGACAATGAAACCACTATGACGCCACAACTTTTGGGGTCTCACTAAATATGGATATCTGGCTTGTATGAGATGATTGTACATAAAACACAACAAAGAAAAGAAGCACCGTTAGAGAACAAGTCGTAGTTTAATCCATCTAAGGCCCTCGGGTGTGAGAGTAAGATCTCTGAGGGTTTAATAACTAAGAATAAGACTTGAAATGTCTAAGTGTGTTGTGTAATAAGGTTTAGATAATGTGGCTTACAATGGTGATTTTACACTTACCTTGTCATTGGGTACAAGGGATAGTATATATAGTATGAGGGAGTCGTTAATGACGTCAGACCTGGAGGAGATGTTTGTCTTTTGACCTAGGACACGTGTCGTAGCGCATTTGACTCGTACAATAAAGTGGGAATTACTGTAGAGGGATGTATTTAATTGGACAAGGACATGGGAAGCATGCGACAGTTGGTGCGGCGCCTTACGCGCATAATAGGCACCTGAGCCACCATTTAATGTGATAGTGATAGGTCTGTCATTGGTGTCAAATTAGATACGACCCCTTGTCTTACTAGCATTGACTTTAATCGGGAGTATAGTGAGAAAATCGGGATTGTGGCATGATAGCACGGTCAACATGGTCAACGTGGTTTTGGATAATCACGATCATGGCTTGCGCGGTCATTTTGCTGACGGTTTTTGTGATCACGGTCTTGATGCCTGTAGTTTTGGATATATCACGTCTTACTCCTTCCGTCTCGTCCGAAATGACACAAATTTCCTTTTTGAGCGTCCCATTTAAAAGGGCACAACCCCAAAAAGGAAAATTTTTATTATTTTTATACTCTTCCTACCCCACTCATTCTCTCTCCTACTTTACTTTTACACTCACAACATTCTCTTTCCTAACTATTTCTCTCACTCATTCTCTCTTCTATTTAATTTTTCATACTCACAACATTTAACCTTTTTCTCTTTCTTACATCACTTTTCTTATTCATTTCTTAATTTTCGTGCTAGAAAGCAAAATTGCCCTTTCAAACAGATCGCAAACAGATCGGAGGGAGTACTTGACATTTAAACTAGATCCACTTACGCCCGTTCTGAAATGTCCGTGCTCATCACATCTCAAATTTATTTATTTTTCGATTTTGTTGATCAAATGACAGCCGTACCTCATTTCAATTGCTGTCATGTTCAGCTTTAAGAAAAAACATATCACTGTCATATCCAAGCAAAAATAAGATCACTTGTATTTTAAAATTTCACTTTGATGGAAATTTTAAAATTAAAATTTCACTTGATGGAAATTTTAAATTTACGTTGAGCCAAATGTCTAGAAATCACAAGAAATACTCCCTCAGTCCCACCTTAGTGTAGATTAAGGTGGTGGGCACAATAACTAAGGAATATTATTAAGATAATGAAAATGTGTGGTAAAAAATGAAGAGAGAGAATGAGTGGAGTGAATAGTAGGTTGGTTGAATAAATTGTATGGTGGAAAATGAAGAGAGAGAATGAGTGGGTGGGGTAGGGAAAATAAAAAATAATAAAAAACTTTCTAATTTTGACAGTCTACACTAAGGTGGGACGGACGAAAAAGGAAAGAAGTCTACACTAAGGTGGGACGGAGGGAGTATTAAATTGACATTAAGCCAAATATTGATAAAAATATCTATTTTCTTCGTCCCAAAATGAATGTTTTTGTTTTTTAAAAAAATTAAGTTTGTTACACACACAAATTTAAAAGTTTATTGTATATTTATTTTAGGGCGGAATAAATAATTGATATTAGCCAAAAAAATAATCTAAACAAGTCAAAATCCAGAATCACAAGTCAAAGAATTATTTTTTTTGGTAAAATGACAGTTAGTTTGTAGTAAATCTCCCGATTCCAAAAAGAAAATGCGTAAAAATTTGTTGGCATACTATTTTATAAGTCAAAAAATGGTAAAAGGATGATTAATGTAGTAAATCTCTCGATTTCAAATAAAAAATTTCCTCCGTTACAAAACGAATGACCTTTTTTTTTTTTGAAATTTAATATTGATCAAAAGCAATTAAATTAAAAAAGTTGTTGGTCATTCATTTTAAAATAGAGGAGGTAAAAAGCTATTTATTTGTATTTTTGTAAAATTGAACTAAATTTTGATGTGTATAGGTGACATTTTTTAAGATGAAAAATTCTATAACCCAACTAAAGAAACTTTCATGAATTAAAACTTTTTAAACCAACCAGTCAGCAAACAGACATTCACAACACCTAGCAAAGTTTAGTTGGATAGGGCTTGATAATAGGAAGAGAGACGTGCGTTCTATAATTGCAACGACGAGTTTGCTTATTTTATTATTAAAGTTATATTGTTTTTTAACATTATCATGTCCGACCGAGGACATCAACCATCTTTAGCTTTTATATACCTTCCGACCCACCGATCTTAAGAAAACTTTTCATTTTGGGCGTCCCACTAATCTTAAGAATTCCCAAAATGAAAAGTTTTTATCACTATTCTCTCCACTCATTCTCTCTCCTACATTATTTTAATACCCACAACACCATTATAATTTACTATTCCCTCCACTCATTCTCTCTCCTATTTAATTTTTCACACTCACAACATTTCTTCTACTCATTCTCTCTCCTAATACTATAATAATATTCCTTAATTTCCGTGCCATTTCAATTTTTCTTAAGATGGATGAGACGGAGGGAGTATTGTCTTGCTTTTGCCTTTGGTTTGTAATGAAAAATAAATAAAGCAATGGCAACTCCAATGTCAGAGTAACAAATGGCCATTTGTTTGTGTGGAGCAATTTTATACTAAAATTAGAAACCACCGACTCGACCTCAATCTGGCATATCTGGATTTTTTGTATCTACCTTCTTTCTTGTTTGTTAAGCTACTGTACCTTCATAACCTTTGTCTCAAAAGGTTATCTATCGCGGCGGCTATGAATGGTGCATGTAATATACTAGTGAAAATAGAAAATTTAACTAGAATAGGTTGAGATTATGATATATTCTCTCCGTCTCAATCTAAATGTCTCAACTTTCCTTTTTGGACGTCCCACTTAAAATGTCTCAACTCAAAAAAGAAAAGTTTTTTTTACTATTTCACTCACTCATTCTCTCTCCTACTTTACTTTTACACTCACAACATTCTCTCTCCTAACTATTCCACCCACTCATTCTCTCTCCTATTTAATTTTTCATACTCACATCATTTAAATTTTTTCTCTTTCTCACATCACTTTCCTTAATTCTCGCGCCGAACCCATTTTAAGACACTTAGATTGGGACGGAGGGAGTAGTAATTTTTTTTAACTTAAAGGAATTAAAATTTACAAAAATGCTAATTTAAGTGATAAATTATTATTATTTTAAAATTTAAAATAGGTAAAAATGTATCTCCAAAACTAGAGGGTACGGTCAAATGTGAGGTGTAGTTAGGAATGGTGGAATTAAACCACAAAAAAAAATAGAGAATCAGAGGTGTACTTAACTGTAACTTACAACCGATTACACAATCGATAAATAGCAACGAAAATTAAATAACACTTTAGTTAAATATTTATTGGTTCAACCCCATCAAAGCTTTAAAACTAAAAAAGAATTTTACTATAAAAACATTTGATTACATAATAAAAATCTAACTAGAGTATATAAAAACTCAAGCAAGTTCAATGATCTAACACGCATGCTTTCTTGCTCAAGGAGAGCAAATCACTAAGACAAAAATAGAGGAGTCGGTCTGGGGAGAAACGCGTTTCTCCGTCGCGTTCGGAGAAACGGGGCAAGGTTTGTCGTGCGACATCTTGGCCGGTTTACGGATATCATTTCATCGAGCTTACGGATATCAAGGCATTGAATATGGATATCCAGAAGCTTTGGAAAAGATATCCAGAAACCAAATATTTTTTCTGGCTATCCTTTTCAAAGCTTCTGGATATTCAGAACATTGAATATGGATATCCAGAAGCTTTGGAAAGGATAGCCAGAAAAAATATTTGGTTTCTGGATATCCTTTCCAAAGCTTCTGAATATCCATATTCAATGTTCTGGATATTCAGAAGCTGATGAAAGTGATATCCAGTTGTTGTGGCTAAGTATGTCGCGCGACAAACGTTGCCCCGTTTCTCCATAAGCGACGGAGAAACGCGTTTCTCCCCAAATTTTGTGAAAATAGAGGGCTTGAAAATCAAGACGTGTATTCAAATGTAACTATACAACTGAACTGACAACCTAAATACAACATTTTAGAAAGCTTTAATATGAATTATGTCTCCCTCTGTAAAATTGCTCAGAAATGCGTAAAGAACTTCATTTCTTTAAATGATTGCACTAAAAGAAGTATAGATAAATTAGTATTGTTAGTTTTCTAAAAATTAGCAATTAAGAGATTATTTACATAAATAATGATATGCACTAATATATTTCTAAATTAACCAATGTCTAAATCTTTAAATGAGAAGGTTAAAAATTACACTTACCAAACTTATTTCACACGGTTTTAAGTGGGAGTTTTTATCAAAAACTATCTCAAAAAGATGCTATTTGAAAAGAAAAAAAAAACATGTAAGATATGATTTAAAAAAAAAAACTACTTTTTTAACTTTTTCTTAAATGACATTTATCGGTTGTTTTTAACTGATAAATGACATTTATCAGTTAAACAACTGATAAATGCATTTATCAATTTTGAAAGAGTTTTTTGTGCTTGATATTTGATTAAACAGTTGATAAATGTAATTATCAATTAAACAATTGATAAATATGAGAGTTTTGCCCATTAAAAAAAAGGATTTTTTTTATAGTAACTTTTGTGAAAAACTAGTTTTTTTTTCAAAATGTTATAAAAAATTAATTTTCAAAACAGTTCATCTATCTTTTATCTCTTTATCCCCGACTAGAACTCTTTGATCTACATCTTTCACATATTTAACCGTCCCAATATCTCGTGTCCAGGGATAAGAGGACACGAGACATTGGGACGGTTAAATATGTGAAAGATGTAGATCAAAGAGTTCTAGTCGGGAATAAAGAGATAAAAGATAGATGGAGTTCGTACTTTGATACCCTGTTCAATGGCGGTCCAGAGCAGGATATTGGAGATTTAAATATCTCTTCGAGTATGGTTAATCGAGATTTTATGCGAAGAATTCAAAAGAGTGAAGTGAAAATAGCAATGAAAAAGATGAGATTGAAGAAAGTTGTAGGACCGGATGGTATACCAATTGAGGTTTGGAGATGTTTCGGGGAGAAGGGAATAGATTGGTTAACAACGCTATTTAACAAGATATGGAGAATTAACACAATGCCATTGGAGTGGCGGAAGAGTACTCTGATCCCTTTGTATAAGAACAAAGGTGATGTCCAAGATTGTGCCAACTATCGGGGGATCAAACTAATGAGCCATACTATGAAACTTTGGGAAAGAGTGATTGCACAAAGGCTGAGAAAAATTGTGGATATTTCGGATAACCAATTTGGGTTTATGCCGGGAAGATCGACTATGGAGGCAATATATCTTATGAGACAAACCATGGAGAAATATCGGGATCAAAAGAAAGATTTGCATATGATTTTCATTGATTTGGAGAAGACGTATGATAAAGTGCCAAGAGAGGTACTTTGGTGGGCATTAACAAAGAAGGGTGTTTCAAAGAAATATATTGATATTATCAAGGACATGTATAATGGAGTTAGTACTTGTGTCAGACTAGTGTTGGAAAGAATGAAGAGATCCCTATAAAGATTGGAGTGCATCAAGGTTCCGCACTTAGCCCCCTTCTTTTTGCTTTGATAATGGACGAATTGACGAGGTCGGTCCAAGATGATATACCAAGGTGTATGTTGTTCGCAGATGATATTGTGTTGATTGATGAGACAAGAGAGGGTGTTGAAAGTAAATTGGAGTTGTGGAGACACACTTTGGAATCTCGAGGTTTTCGACTAAGCAGAAGCAAGACTGAATATTTGGAGTGTAAGTTTAGCAGAGTTGGAAGTAGGGAGGCAGGGGCGGTCACATTTGATGGAAAGATTGTCCAAGTTTCTGAGTTTTTTCGCTATCTTGGATCCATTATCCAAAAGGATGGAGAATTAGATGGTGATGTGGCTCATAGGATTAAAGCAGGTTGGTTGAAGTGGAAGAGTGCCACAGGGTTTCTATGTGATCGTGGCATGCCCAATAGATTAAAGGGAAAATTCTATCGCACGGCAATTAGGCCGGCAATGTTTTACGGCACCGAATGTTGGGCCGTGAAACAGTGTCACGTGCATAAGATGAATGTGGCGAAGATGCGTATGCTTCGATGGATGTGCGGTCATACAAGAAAGGATCGATTGGGGAATGAGGTGATCAGAGGTAAAGTAGGAGTTGCGCCCATTGAGGATAAAATGAGGGAAAATCGTCTGAGGTGATTTGGACATGTGAGAAGGAGACCGAGTGATGCACCGGTTAGGAGGCCGGAACAGTGGAGAAATGATAAAATGGTGAGGGGTAGGGGAAGACCCAAACAAACTTGGATTAGAGTGATTGAAAATGATATGAGTTTACTTGAAGTTGATGAAAGTATGGTGTTGAAGAGGCCGGAGTGGAGGGCAAAAATCCATATGGGGGGTTGATTATTTTTTATTTTTTTATTATTTATTTTTTTATTTTTATATTTTTATATTTTTATATTTTATATTTTATATTTTATATTTATTTTATTTTATTATTTTTATTTTTATTTTTATTTTTATTTTTATTTTTATTTTTATTTTATTTTTTTTTTTTTATTTTTTTTATTTTTTTTTTATTTTTTTTTCCAACAACCTTTTCACACGATGACATATGATGATTCATGTTAGCCGACCCCAAATTATTTTGGGACTAAGACTTTATTGTTGTTATTGTTGTTGTTGTCTCTTTTAAGTGTATGAATCCTTCTAAAACTTTCAAAATTACCCTTTATTACAAAGTGACTTTGGCCGCTGGTGTAAGTTAATTAACATTTAATTCATGGGAATCAAATTGTTTATAGGAATGGAAGATAATTCATGTACCTTTTATATACCCAATGTATCATAATAATATTGGGATTTTTATCAATAATAAGACCTTGAGATAGGGTGAAATTTATCAATAAAAACAATACAATTCAAATTTTACTTTAGGATTCAAGAGTCCAAATCAAAACGACCGTAGAGTCCCTTAAACTATTTATAATAATTTAAATGACCAAACTACCCTCCCTCTCCCTCGCTCATTCCCTTTCTCTCTCTATGCGTAATTTCTCTTCTCTCTCTATTCGCAATCCGTTTCTTCCAATCCATCCATGCGCAATTCCATCTTCTCCACACCATCGGCAATCCTTGTTCCAGCTTCTCCATCACCGGCGAGCTCCATGGCTAGAATACCCCCACCTCCGTGAAATCAAACACCAATTATTCTCAATCAAACATATGAAAAACCCAAATCCGTTCACCGGCGAGCTCCATGGCTTGACAGGCTCTCTCCACTGCTCCAACTCCAACCGGCAAAGATTACCTCCCAGCTCCATTGCTCCGACCGCCGCAACCAATCCTTTCCAGTAGGTCTTCTTCTCTGGTAAGTCGCCTCCCCCAACTCTCGGTCTTTCATCCTTCCTCTCTCTATTCTCCCCAGATCTCGTAGCAAATTTAGGACGGGTGTAGCCGAGTTTGTTGATGGAAATCGGTTGAGTGTAGCTGAATTTGTTTATGAAAATCATTTGGGTATAACCGAATTTGGTTATGGAAATCGGCACTGGTCGGCTGAATTTCGATTTTTTTTTCATCAACTAGTGACCAAACCTTCTTGGCTATTGTTTTTTCTCCGCTTTGATGAAAAAAGTAAGCCTTTTGGATTTAGAAGAGGGAAATGCAAGATGGGTGTTTGAATTGGAAGGGAAAGTGACTGTGTGCAGTAGGGTTGTTATGAAGTACCAAAAACTCTATGGGTGTTTGAATTGGAAGGGAAAGTGGCTGTGTGCGATAGGGTTACATTATGAAGTACCAAAAACTCGAATGGCCGCGACATTCACTGTTTTGAGGGACTTGAAGTTGCCTGTTAATGGGTATGCAACGGACATTGGATTGGTAGAACTCTCCAGTTCGTGAGCTCTTCTCCTTCGTGCTTGGTAACACGGTAGAATCGTGAGCTTTCAAAAGCATTATGATGCTGCATTGATGTTAAACTAGTGAGTGTTTTTTGGATATCTTTTGTCTTTACTGTTGTAAAAATTGGTTGTAGAATATCATTGGTTATTCTGATAGTAATGAAATCAGATATCTGTTTGAGGTTATTGAGTTTTATTCAACTTCAAAATCTTGTATTTTCGCAGATAATTGTTTCAGGTGGGATGTCGATGCCACAAGTTATTTCTCCTGTAGAAAGGATTCCACGCCAGAACGAGAGGGTCCCACTAAACAGAATGATGTAGATGGAAAACCAAGCATCATTCCTCTCGTAGATCCTTTGTCGAGATGAATCAAAAGGAGAATACGAGTTATATGTATCATTTACTTTGTCAGAGGCTTATTTCATTAGCTTTTCTCGAGAGTATTGGTTTGTGAATGATGCTGGGATAGGTTTCTCTTTAGCTGGTGTAGTTGTTTCCGGTGCGTACATTGTAAGACACTGGAAATGCTGGAGTATGTTATGTAGAACTTCTAGATAAGTTAGTACAGTTTGTAATAGGGATTTTTACCAATAAGACCTTGAGATAGGGTGTAATTTACCAATAAAAACACTACATTTTAAATTCAATTGTTTTTATGTCATTCTTTCATAGAACAACTCATGAGGGTCTATTTGCAGGTTGTTGGGTGTGATGTGATTAAGTGTGAAATATTTCTCACACTTCCAAAACTGTGAGGTCTATTTCACAGTTATTGTACATAACTGTGAGGTCAATTTCATTGTTTTTATGTCATTCTTTCATAGAACAACTGTGAGGTCTATTTCACAGTTGTTGGGTGTGATGTGAATAAGTGTGAAATATTTCTCACACTTCTAAAATTGTGAGGTCTATTTCACAGTTGTTGATTGTTTGTGCACAACTGTGAGGTCAATTTCTCAGTTATTATGATTGTATGTGCACAATAGTTAGGTCTATTTCACAGTTATTATGATTGTTTGTGCACAACAGTGAGGTCTATTTCACAGTTGTCGGTTGAGATGAATAACTGTGAAATGTTTTTCACACTTCTAAAACTGTGAGGTCAATTTCTCAGTTATTATGATTGTTTGTGCACAACAGTGAGGTCCATTTCACAGTTGTTGGTTGAGATGTGAATAAGTGTAAAATGTTTTTCACACTTCTAAAACTGTGAGGTCAGTTTCACAGTTATTTATGAATGTGAAATGGTTTATCCGTTATTTATCAGTTGTTGATGATTGTTTTTGCACAACTGTGAGGTCAATTTATCAGTTATGATTATTTGTGCACAACTGTGAGGTCAATTTCTCAGTTATGATTGTTGAGGTCACTTTCTCAGTTATTGTGCATAACTGTGTGATAGATTTCACTGTTTTTATGTCATTCTTTTATAGAACAACAGTGAAGTCTATTTCACAGTTGTTGAAAAATAATTTTATTTATAAAATTTGAAATATATGATGAGTAAACTTGTTTGATTCGTCTTGGCGATGCGATTAAAAGAGTGATTTCAGATAATTTTTTCGACTTTTAGATTTTGAGATATTGCATTTTAAAAATTTAAGAGAAAAAAAAAAGGAAGAGAGAGAAAAGGAGAGAGAAAGAAAGGAGAAGAAGAAAAACGTATAGAGAGAGAGTGAGAGTAAGTGCTGGCGAAAAACATAGAGAGAGAGAGAGAGAGTAAGTGCGCACGCGTGTATGTGACGAGTGTATGTGACGAGGGGCATTTTGGTCCAGCGAAATTTTAGGGGCTTATTGGTATGTTTTGAAAATGTGTGGTTTTATTGATCTTTTTCATTTATCTAAGGGACTTATTGGTCAAAGCCTCTAAATAATATTCTACCGTCTTGGAATGTTGGGACTAATTCTATGTTTTTTTTTTTTTTAATCTCTAATCACCTAATTTTAATTGTAGTCTGCAGGAGATATCGAACTCAATACCTATATGACACAAAGACTTAAACCTGCTAAAGATATTGCTTGTAAGCAGACCATTTGACGAGATTAATTTTACATATTGATCATGAATGAGAGTGCAATTCTAATTCCAAGGTGGGAACTTGTGAAACTTGATATACATTGTCGATTGTCAGAGTTACCACTTAATCTAACGATTTAAGCTTTTAGATCAATTGATAATTTGAACATGGTAACAAATTAAACTTTTAAATCAAGTGTTAACTCTAACAGAACTCTAACTACGTTTCCTTCCTTAAATGAGTTAAAATTATTTTTGGCCTCCCACTTTCATTAACTGTGAGGTAATAGTTGGATTAAAAAGGATTTAACCACTGCTGCTGAATATAGTGAGGATATTTATTCTCATCAAATCAACTGTATTTTCTCTTCTCTTGGGCCCAAAGAGAAACCCGAAAAGAAGAAAAAAAAAAGTAAACTCTGACTTTGTTTATTTACTTCAATTTTAACATTGATCAGGTCCCATTAATTAATTATATATATTTATCTGTCACCCTCTTAAGCTTTTTTTCCATATTTCATTATATACCTAAAAAACTAAAAGTTCAAAGTATATATAGCAAGGATATTTATATACTTTCGCTACTAGATTTTCTCAAAAGTAAATTGTCCCTATATGATTTTTATCTTTCACGTTTCGTTATATACTTGAGAAAATAAAAGTTTATAATAAAACTATTTATAAATTTTCACTATCAAATTTTTCAAATGAAAAATGTTTCATAAAATATTTATTTCGGGAGAGAAAAAGAGAGTAGAAGCTAAGGCATACTATTACTAGTACACATAGATGAGCCGTTTTAGGTCCACTCACTTTCCCGTCTAATGAACCCAGTTACCCTAACTTGCCCATGAACAAATAAAAGGATAACAAGCCCACAAATTTGGATTTTGAGGCCTGTGCAACGGGATTTTATTTTTGCCTGCTATATACTTAATTTACTAGTCCATGCCCGTGTTCAAGGATACGTGTGTTTGTTTTTTTTTTTAATTTTTTTTTAATTTAAAAAAAAAATTAAAGGGCAAAATGGGAAAGGGACAAATGTATGAGGACAAAATGAAAAATTCGCCGCTTGATACTGTTCATTCAACTGTAGATAGTAGAGGTCTTATTTATACTATAGATTTATTTTAAAAAAAAGATATTTCTTACACCCCACTTGAATTAAGAAGTTTTGTCATTTTTTAAGTTTTATTTAAAATAGTACTCCCTCTGTCCCTGAAAGATTGTCCCCTTTGTCATTTTGACTTGTCCCATTTCTAAATTTAGGCATGATGAATGTTAGTGCAAATCTACTAAGGTACAAGAAGGTGAAGCTCTTCTTTAATAATTGCAAAATGTACAACAAGATAATTTTTTAGGGACGGAGGGAGTACAATTCTAAAATGAAATGTTTTAATAATGAGGCACATTTGTAATATTCACAACAACTAACAATTTATTGTTCTTTATCCTACTTTCTCTTTCCTATCCCATTTTTCATATTCACAACATTTATTTCATTACCAATTCTTTCCTTGATCATTGTTCTCTTCCACATAATCCTACTAGTAAAAGCCCGTGTCCGAGGACACGTTTTTTTTTGTTTTTAATTAAAAAAAAATTTTTTTTAGGGCAAAATGGGAAAGGGACAACTTAGTAAGGGCAAAATGGGAAATTTGGCATTTGAAACTATTCATTGTACTGTAGCAAGGAGGGGTGTGATTTATACTATAGATTTCGGTGCGACGAAGAGAGTATAACTCATTTATTATCGAATACTTCCTCTGTCCCATTTCAAACCAATTTTTGCCATTTTTGTCCGTCTCATCTTAAATCAAACTTTTCAAAATGGCAAAAAATATTTAATATTTCTTTCACTCATTTTATTTCTTACTTTACGTTTATACTCACAACACCAATCAACTTAATATTTCTTCTACTCATTCTCTCTCTTATTTTAATTTTTATAATCACAACACCTCTATCCCACTTTAATTTTCCCTAATCAGTATCACCGAGTCCAAAAAATTGATTAGATTTGAGATGCGACAAAAAGGGAATATAACAGTCCCGTGTTAAGAATTAAAAAATGGGTTGATTTAATAATTAAAAAAAAAGGGTGATGAGTTATTAGTGTAGATAGTTGGCTAGGGAAAAGAAAGTGGGGCATAAAAAAATTAGTGAATGATTATTGTAAGTTTGACATGTGAGTGAGGTGCACAGATAAAAAAATAAAAAAACATTTCATTTTAATATTTTGAACTTTACTATGATACGTTCTTTTTTTATTTATTTTTTAATTAACCTTTGAAGGAAAAATTGTAATTTAAAATATAAAATTGTAACTCATTTATTATATAGGGTCAATTGCAATTTGGTGACCTAAGTTTTACACATAGTTGCAATACCGCAGCCAAGAGTGCAATTTAGTCAATCAATGCCCTAAGTTTGCAATTTTTAACAAATTGGTATAAAAACTAACGAAATCGTTAATTTTTTTACGGGATGAATTTCATGTGCCTTTCACGTGAGTATGTAAGGGGTAATCCGTAATTTAATAATAATAATAAAAAAAATAAAATAATAATAATAATAATAATAATTATTATTATTATTATTATTTTGTATATTTAGAACATAGAGAAAAAATATTAAGAAAGATAATGAAAAATAAAAGACAAAAAAATAATAAAAAAACTAAAAACAAGAAGTCCAGACCCTATCTCGTTCCCCCCTTCCCCCACCACCCCATTCCCGTCATCATCAAGAATGGATAGCTTCGCTCTCCAATCTCCGACCACCTTTTCCCCTTCCTGCCGATTCTCCTTACACCTCCGATCACGCCCCCCTTCCCAACTCCTTCTCTCTAAACCCACCTACTCCCGCCTCCTCTCCTCCTCCCTCCGATCATCTTCTTCCCATTTCTCTCTCCTGAATAAAACCCACAAATTTCCCCTTTTCAATTACCTCCCACAAAAACCCACCTCCCGATTTCCCCTCTTCTCATCCAAAAACGACAATTCAGTACCGGTGTCGGCAGCCGTCCAAGGTGCCAAATTAGTCCCATTAACCCTCTCCCTCTCAATCGGCCTCCTCGTCCGTTTGGCCGTCCCTAAATCACCTGAAGTCACCGCTCAAACATGGCAACTCCTCTCCATCTTCCTCTCAACCATCGTCGGCCTTATGCTCAGCCCAAAGTAAAAAGGCATAAATCACTTCCTTGCACATGGACCATGAAATGACGAAATTACCCTTTACATACTCACGTGAAAGGCACATGAAATTCATCCCGTCAAAAAATTAACGATTTCATTAGTTTTTATACCAATTTGCTAAAAATTGCAAACTTAGGACATTAATTGGCTAAATTGCACTCTTGGCTGCGATATTGTAACTATGTGTAAAACTTAGGTCACCGAACTGCAATTGACCCATATAGTTATAAAAAAAAAATTGAGTGTTGTACGGTCGTCGGCATGGCCCAAATCCAAAGGGCATTTCCGTAAAACAAGCAAGTATTTGAAATCGCGAATAGATCCAGTCCAGAGCCCGCCGATAAGTTGTTAGTCTGATTCAATTTCAAACTCATTCCCTCCCCCAAAAATTCAGTCGTCGTCCGTCCGTCCGACAGCCGGAGATAAAAGTGATTCACTGTGTGCGGTGTACGTTTTAGTGAGCAATGGAGAAAATATGTGTAGCAGTGAGAGTGAGACCGCCGGTGACCGAAGAAAAGCCCAACGGAACCTTCTGGAAGGTAGAAGACAACCGAATTTCCCTTCACAGGTCCCTCAGTACCCCTGTCTCCGGCATCTCTTATGCCTTCGGTACTTTTCTCTCAATCAGTTGTTTATGAGCTTTTAATGAATTCAGTTCAACATTTTGTTATTGGTTGTTTTTGTTTTGTAGATCATGTTTTCGACGAAGAATGCACGAATTCTAGGGTTTATGAGCTTCTCACAAAGGACATTATTCATGCTGCTGTTGATGGCTTCAATGGTAACCCTTCTCTTAATTAGTTTGTGCTTAATCTTTTTCTTTAACCATGGAGCCCTTTTTATTTTTTACTATCTCCTAAAGAAAAATATAGAGGCATGGTTCTTCTTAGCTAATAAGCTAATGGTAGCATTGGCTTTTTCCTTTCTCTACTTCACCACATTAGAAATTGACGATTCACAAGATGAACTCCACTCCTGTTATTTTCTGAGAATAAAGAGGAAGAAAAAGAAGTTTTCGGAATAAAGAAGAATGAAAATTGCTGCTTCCACTCTGAGCTATACATTTTTGCTTAAGAGGGCAAGCAATTTTTTTTTGACATTTGGGATAAGTTTGATCCTCTTATAATTGAAATCGTCATACTTCTATCTTGTTTCTTGCATAATTAGATAGACAGTCGCTGCATGTTTATTTTGATTGTGAAGATCCTTTTCTCTTTCTCTTTTTCTTTTTCTTTTTTCTTTTTCATTTCATTTTCTTTTCTATTCTTTTTGTCTGTCTTGGTCATTAAATCTGAAGTTGATGGAACCATTGTTCGGAAGTCAGCTCACTTACGCTGATTACGAAGTTAATTGATAGCTTCACCAATTGGGATCACTTAAGAATTTGGTTTATGCTTTACAAGAATAAGGCTAATAAGAGCATTGTAGCTATGCTGCTGAATTCATTTCCTATTAGAAGGGTTTTGGCAAGTATGTTTCTATTGAGTGAGATGTTAATAGATTAAAAGTAAATGGATTATCTATAAATTTTAACTATCTTTTACTGGCCAATATGTATGACCGTTTGCACGGAAAGGGGACCAGACAAGCCCAAGTTGACTGGAAAGTTTGAAAATGAGTGCTATGTCCCAGACCCAAGTGATTGATAATCTTGCACCACGCACATCACTGCTTATTGTCAATTCGTAGAAAATTAAGTGAATATACAAGGAAAATGAAAATGCTCAATTTCTGCTTGCTTGAGTACCAATTTCCCTGATTAAGAGCTAACGGCACTGATATTTGTAGATTCGATCTACGTCTCAAACAACAGAAGATGTCTTATCCAAGAGAAAAACTGGACAGATAGGTCATAAAGAAATACTTTAAGTATTGCTTCTGTAAGTGAAAATGAAGGAATACATTTAAATTGTGTCATTAAGTTCCAGTTTGATGTGCTGCATTTTGGTCAAGTCTTCTTTTATGTTTCTTTTATTTGGATATGTCAAGTCCCCCATATTGTTATAAACCACATTCTAATGGTTGGTTGATGTTTTTCCATTGAAGTTCTTACATACTGTCATGCCTTCGGCATAACCCAGAGTATAATCCTTCCATGCCATTCACAAGATAAATTGATGCCCATCCTATCATTTTGATGCTGATAATCTTGAAATATACAGGAACCGCATTCGCATATGGGCAGACAAGCAGTGGCAAGACATTCACTATGAATGGTTCTGACAATGATCCAGGAATTATTCACCGGGCAGTGGAAGATGTGTTTAGAAAAATTCTGATGGTGATAGTCTTTTCTTTCTTTTTAATCTAATGATCTTCACAGTTTTGTTTATGGGTATGAATAGTCTCTTGACGTATTTTATCTTCCAACTTTTGCAGACAACTGATAGGGAGTTCCTGATTCGAGTTTCCTACATGGAAATTTATAATGAAGAGATTAATGATCTTTTTTCTATTCAGAACCAGAAACTACAAATTCATGAAAGCTTAGAGGTGAACCCGGGGACTGATCACTTGCAATGTTTTGCCAATTGTATGATATGTGAAAGGACATTGATATTTTGGATTTGTAGCGCGGTATATTTGTTGCAGGACTACGGGAGGAGATTGTTAATAGTCCTATTCAAGTACTCAAGCTCCTTGAGTTAGGGGAAGGTTTGTTAAAAAATTGAGGCACGTTTTATTTTTCCTTCTCTTCAGCTGACTAACCAACTACATTTTGCTTCTTACAGTTAATAGGCACTTTGGTGAGACAAATATGAACGTCAGAAGCAGTAGATCTCACACAATCTTTAGGATGGTATGGCCTCTGATTTTTGCTCTGCTAGGAAGCTATTAAGTCTGCATTTCTCTTTATAATGCAGGTTATCCTAATGCTTGTGACGTTCAAACGCATTTCAGGTTATTGAAAGCAAGGGAAAGGACATCGGTTCTACTGATTATTCAACTTTCGATGATGCTATTCGTGTTTCTGTCCTGGTTCGTATCTTTCAGCGTTTCAACTTATCTTGTTTAGATAGTAATCTAACATCACATCTGAAAGCTCTATTTCATCTGCTATCTATTTCGACTAGAACTTGGTGGACTTGGCGGGTTCTGAACGGATAGCCAAAACTGGAGCTGGTGGGGTTCGTTTGAAGGAAGGAAAGCACATTAATAAGAGTTTATTGATTCTTGGCAATGTGATTAATAAATTAAGTGATGGCGCAAAGCAAAGGTAAATATCTAACTTAGCTAATTAGTTAATCTGATGATAACGCTGTATTGGGTATCCTAATAGGTTAAATCACTTCTGCAGGGGACATATTCCTTATCGTGATAGCAAGCTCACTCGGATCCTTCAACCAGCACTTGGTGGTAATGCTAAAACATCAATTATTTGTACAGTAGCACCAGAAGAGGTATTCTAGCATAACCCTCATATATGCTCTTTATTTAGTGTGTCAGATTGAAATTCTTTGCTCTTTTCAAACATAGGTTCACATAGAGGAAACAAAAGGAACCCTTCAGTTTGCTAGCAGAGCTAAACGTATTACTAACTGTGTTCAAGTGAATGAGGTTTGTCTATCTTCTATACAACACAATCAGCCAAATTATGACTTTGAAATATTGTTTTCTTACAATTGTTTGTTTCTTATATGATTGCTTTTGGATAGTTTGTCTATGATATATAAACTGATTACACAATCCACGTTTAGCCTTAAGGAGTGCCATGGAAGCAATTTTTAGATAATGACATTGGGCTAGTTGTTGCTGCTGATTATTGTTGGCTGGACCACTGATTGACTAATTGGCATATAGCTTATGGCTTATTGTTCACGATCAATGAAAATTAACCTGTTTACTACAGTTGTTTCTTAATAAGCCAAGAGCGGCTAGTGTGACGTTAAATGGCTAAATTACCCTAATATATAATTAAAACATCTTTTTATCTATCATTGAAGTTAATATATAAATGACCTGTTTACTTCAAGTTGTAGTCATTTATTTTTCCATATCTAGCTTAATTTTTAGGCCCAATCATCACATAATTCCCTTTGTAGATTTTGACAGATGCAGCATTACTGAAGCGACAAAAACTTGAGATAGAGGAACTACGCATGAAACTCCAGGTGATTACCATGCAGATGTTGCTATGCATCCACTGAGATTAAGAATCAACAGAAATATCACCTCTTTTCTGCAGGGGTCTCATGCAGGGGTGCTGGAACAAGAGATTTTGAAACTGAGAAATGACATGCTCAAGGTACAACAAATTTGTGGTACTCATATCCTTCTGAGTCAGTCATTTTCTTCTTGTCACGACATCACTTTGTCTATCTACCAGAAATCCGTCTTTCTGACTTTGGTAGCAATTTTCAGTATGAACTGGAGCGTGAGAAGCTTGCTATGGAACTGGAGGAGGAGAGAAAATCTCAGAGAGAAAGAGACCGATGCTTGGAGCAACAGGTGAAAACTGAAAAGGTCAATGGAGTTGACACTTTTTCGGACTCTGGTAGAAATTCTAGTCAGGTAGAACTTGTGAACCTACTGCATCAAAAACCTTCATTGTTTCTTTCAGTAACGCAACGCATACTGGTTCTACATTGATATAGGATCATGTGCACATTGCATGTTTGCTTACGTTCAAATGTCGATAGACCTTTAATGGGAATACCAGAAAAATGTACTATAGGCTCTGATGCTCAGACTCTTTGGTTTACCCCGCCGTACCCGTGTTGGACACTCCGATTTTAGTGTTATTGACAAGTATCCGGCAGGATAAACCAGCGAGTCCGAGCATCATAGACTATAGGTTTTAGCTTTTCTGAACTCAATGTGTGAGATCTTCTTGTAAAATGCTTTATTCGAGTCATAACTTAATTTAGAATGGGTGCATATTTTTATCAATGACATTGTGCATCATTTTCCCCCATGCCTTTTTGAACTTCAGTTTTGTCTTTCTCAATCTTTCTATGACTGATATTAAGATCTATTGTAGGGACAACATCTCACAGAAGAAAGCAATGGCCATAATTGCGCAGAACAAGGAGATGCTTTTAGCACCCCCTGTTTCAAACCGCCCCCTCATGCATTTGTTGGTAGAAGAGGACATCGCTCTAGGGAACCTGAATACAGTCCTCTTCCAGCATTTGGTGATGTTGCTGATGAAGACACGTGGCAAAAATTGAACAAAGGCTTTGTCGTTGACCTCGATTCACTTCATGTGACGCCTGCAAGAAAAGTTCAATCCTTCCCATCAATTGATGAAACTCCAGTAAGTTCAAATGCTTTTATTTGTGTACAGTAGGGGGCTAGAATACTAAGTTTTCCTTGCGTTTATAAGGGTCGGGGAGGGGGGGGGAGGAGGGAGTTTACCATAACAATGCTGGAGTTTATATACTTGGTTGAAATAAGAGTGAAGCACCTTTATACTAGGATAAACAAAGAAACAACTACTCCTTACGTCCAATTGAAGAGGTGTATTCCTTTTGGGGTCGTCTCCTAGAAGAGGAACCTTCATAATTGGACGATCAAATATTCAGCCAAATAACTATACTAACCTTTATTTCCCGCCTAGTTTAAACTCAAATGTTGCCTCCTAGTTGAAATTCAAATCTTTTGAGGGGCGATTTGAACAATTGATTGTCAACCCACTTTCCTTAATTTGCATGCTTGGTCAATACACACCTCTGCAAATTGGGACGGAGGGAGTATGAAACATTATATTCATTCACCTTGCTATTATCTTGTTTTTTTTCTCAAAATCAAAAGAGATGGCTAATACTTGAAGCTATTGTTAAATCTTAATATGTTGTAGTAGCTGTGTGTCACAGTCACAGACAAGTAAACGACTGATTCTTAGTCAACTTGGTTATGCCTGTGCAATAAATATATCCATCATTTTGCTTCAATTAATAAATGTTCTTTGCAGGGTTGCTCAACTGAGAACTGCAAACAAGAAGTGCAGGATCTCCAGAGACAGCTAAAGCTTGCACTAGAAGAAAAAAATGAGCTCGAGGTTAGTTGCCACTTTTTCTATCATACATTCTTCCTTGTTAATGTGGAACTTTCACGTCAGTGCAGCTCTAAGAAAAAAAATGAAAGAATGAACATTGTGTATGCCACCAGTTAAGTTTCCTCAAGTACTTCAGTATGATACTCCCTCCGTCCCAAAATGTTTGTCCCATTTGACTTTTTTGTTGAACTTTGACCACAAATATATTACAATTTAATTATGTTCATGAAATTCTAAAAATTCCTATTGATTCACCATCAATAATATTATACGTTAAGCTTTATAAGGGTACTGGAATGGTTTTTGTAAATATATTAAATCATAAGGGTATAAATATATTCAAAAGCTGCCATTTATGGAAGGGAACTCTTGAAGTGGGACGGTGACCAAAAAGGAAAGTAGGAACCTTGAAGTGGGACGGAGGGAGTACTATTTAAGAAGAAATGGTAAGGAAACAATTATAGTTTACTATGCACGTTTAGTGATACGGAGTACTTGTTAAGAAGAAAGGAAGAAGGAAAATAGTTCTAGTTTACTATGTTCCCTAAATCATAGGAAGGAAAGCTAGAGTAAACTAGTATGGTGAATAAACAATCCATCAAGCTTTGGCTTGACCTAGATTTGGTAGAAATTGTTTGGAGTTTGATTGAATTGTAGCAGCTAGTCAAGAAACAAAAATAACAGGAGTATTGGTACTTTCTGTACAAAGCCTGTTTACAACTTTAAGACATTGTATTCTTTATACGACAAGCTTGATTTTAGTGAGATAATGGGGGGAATATATTAAGGAAGAGAATCCTTATGGTTGCTCCAGGCACTTGGACTTCTTCCCCCACTTGCCTTCCTGTTCCCACTTTTTCTCATTCCTTTTCCAACTTCAACCAGGAAAAAGAAAAGGAAAAAAGGTTACAGTTGTTGATCTGGAAAATTTATCCACTTAAATGGTTCAATATTAATAAAAAAAAGTATTAAACTTTCAAAAAGGAAAGCCCACAATTGGAATTGACATCTTTACTTGTTAAAATAAAACTAACATGAGTATTAACCATTTTAATCCTTGGTAGGGCATCAATGAAAGTTAATTTCAATCCTCAAAATGTGGAAACTTTAAGCGGAACATAGGAAGCCTATGGAAACTGCAACTTGATTCCAGGATACAAACCAAATTTCAAATGCCGATTCATTTATGTTTGTTTGGATTAATCTCATCCCTTACTTTGACTCTTCCCGCTAATATACATATATCAACATTACTTGAATTAAGTATGCGAAAATTCAACTGACTGCAACACCGAAATCAATTTCATGGATTTTTCACTTATTTCCTTGTTCCATCTCTATCGAAGAATCAAGCTATGTTGAGTTTTCATTTTCAATGTAAACTTCTTATGTATCAATTTACACTCTACAGAAACAGCACAAAGAACAAATATTGTTGAACGAGAGATTGATGGAAGAGGTATCTGAGCTGCAGCAAGAGGCACAACTAATCCGAGAAATTCCTCAAAAATTGGGCAAGTCTGTTGCAGATTGTAAAGAAATATACAGAGACATTTTCTCTATTTTTCAGGTATCATTTGCATTTTATTTTATTGTTGAATAAAATTTTCTTACATGATTTCTAATTCTAAATTCACCATGTGTACAGAGCTTTGTGGATGATGAAAATTCATCGACAGCAAAGATGCTATTGACAATGAGCGAGATAGGTACATATCTTATGTCAACTTTGGAATCCCACTTTTCAAAGGGTATGGATGGAAGTAGAAGCTGCAACGAAAATGACGCACCAATTCAAGAAAACTGCGACACACTTTGTGAGAAATTGACTAGCTCAATAACCTCCTTGGTATTAAATGAAGAACGGACTTCCAAAGATGAACATCCGAGAAATTTGCAGCACTGCAACAAATATAAGGTAGCTGCCTTGCCACAACTAACAAGAAATCGCATGCCCATTTTAATATTAACCTCAACCTTCATGTTGAGTTACTATTATCTCTCCTATTTTAAGATATAGTTCTTGAATGTGATTAAGGGGTTGACTTTGGGAGAGCAAATTGCTTGTTGGAAGGAGAAACTGGGAAATGAAGTCAACATGGTCAATGAAAAATACCAAAGCTTAGTGAAAGAGCTTGATGACAATAACCAACTTCTTGAGACCTCAAAGGAAAAATATCGCAGTTTGGAAATGGAGTTCCAACATTTGTTAGAAGAACGAAATACTTTGGCCCTAACCGTTTCCAGTTCATCAAGGAGTCTTTCATTGATGAGCGGGCAAAAGGAGAAAATTTTGCAGGATTTGAGGAATGAAATACAAAGGAGGAAAGACCTCGAAGATGAAATCAAACAGTTTAGTGCTGCATTTGCTTCTCGCAAAAATTCGCTAGTGTCTTTCCACAGTGAGATCAAATCTAAATTAGAGAAGTTGAAGGCACAAAAAATAGTTTCATTACCCAAATCTCTCGGGTACTGAATATTATTAGCATAGTTACTTAGATTTACGGAAACTCTTGTTTGATCAACTGTAGATTATTTTTTTAAATTTAAATTTTTTATTTTTTTTTACAAATCATGAACTGTAGATTGTTTAAATTGTGAGGTCTGATTTACGGGCCGTTGAGTTATGTATTCAAATGAGTTGAACATTCCATGGAGGATTCTGCGGAAGAATGTTGCTGGTTTTCATTGCTGCTACTTGTTTAAATAAAATCTGAATTTCTATGACCTGAGATGAGATAAAGGGTTAGATGATCATATTTATTTCTATGACATGAGATAAATATGACCATCTAACCCTTTATCTTACAATACGAGATAGTAGTCTGTTCTCTATCATAGTCATAGAGTCTATGACTATGATAGAGACCAGACCACTATCCCATATTGTAAGATAAAGGGTTAGATGGTCATATTTATTTATTGCAACTATCCTGACCACTATATTCATTTACGACGACATTTATACTCTTGAGTGCTTCAGTGACCAACCCTTTTTATTTTATTCCACCCAAATGATAATAATATCCTCTCCGTTCAAAAATAATGAAGTGTGTTCATTTTTACTTCGTTTTAAAATGAGTGTCTATCTTTAAACAATTTAAACAAACAAGACAATTGTTTTAATCAAATTCTAGCAAATGTAAGGACCATATTTATTTTTTAATCATTTATGATGGAGTAAAAGACTCACTATTTTTTAGCTTCGGAATATGATACACTAAAGCAAAATAAGGCTCCGTTGTTTGTTTGGGGGAAAACATTTTCTAGAAAATATTTATCCCATTTTTCGGTGTTTGGTAAAAACCGGAAAATGAAGTCAACGGAAAACATTTTTCGGGCCAATGGAAAATGAGTTTGATTTCTAAGAAAAATGACTTCCTTACCTCTACCTAAGGAAGTTGTTTTTCGGAAAACATTTTCCTCATTTTCCTTTGTTTGTATTGATTTACCTTTAGAAAGTTACTTTAATGAAACTACCAAACATTGAAAAATGTTTTCAAAAAAATGTTTTCTTAAGATTCACCAAAACATCGGAAAATGTTTTTCGGAAAGCATTTTAATTTTTCGAAAAATATTTTCCAAGAAATTATTTTTCGGGAGTTAATTTCCGTGAAACAAACGGAGCCTAACTTACTAAACTATATGCGCTTCTTTGTTATAAAGCAGCAGGCAGTATATGTAATTTTCGACGTAATTTTCGTCGTGAGTTATTCGAGAACAGTCTCTATGTGCTTTATTATATAGGTAAGGTTGCGTAAATTCGACCTAACCGTAGATGGGAGCTATTGTGCCAAAGGGGTAATGTTGATGTTATAAAAAGCATATTTATGTACAAACAACAAAAATTATTTTATGATGAGTGTTACTTAGTCATACTTTCTCGATCCCAAAATATTTGTAGGTGAAGGAGGCAAAGTTTATCCCAAAATACTAATTTTATTATTCCCTATAAATCTTTATTATTTTTTATTAACTACGGAGTATATCTTTATTTATAGTTGAAAAGATACTTAGTAAAAGCATTTAATAGTATATAATTATATAGGTACTTGAATATTTGAAGAGAAATTTAATACTCCCTCCGTCCCAATCTAAATGTCCAAACTTTTTTTTTTTGGCGTCTCATTGAAAATGTCTCATTTCCAAAAAAGGAAAGTTTTTTTCAATATTCAACCCACTCATTCTCTCTCATACTTTACTTTTACACTCACAACATTCTCTCTCCTAACTATTCCTCCCACTCATTCTCTCCTATTTAATTTTTCATACTCACAACATTTAAACTTTTTCTCTTTCCTACCTCACTTTTTCTCTTTCCTAACTCACTTTCCTTAATTCCCACGCCGGACCCATTTTTGGACATTTAGATTGAGACGGAGGTAGTATATTAGATATGTTTTAAATGCATTTATCAATTTGTGTGAATAATTATAAAATAAGAAATATTTTGGAATGTAGGGAATAATAATTATTATGAGACTGAATGAGTACTTTACATTTTCTAATATGTCATGTTTAGATGCGTGAATTTATTTAGAGTTTATTTATTGATGTGAGGCATGAGCACGAAAATCCAGGTTAATGCACATGTAAATGTATGTTTAATCCGAATTAATATAAAAAAATCAAAGAAAATGATTAGTACAGTTGATTGCCTTGTTAATTATGGTTAAAAATATTAGTTATGTCAAGTGAAGGAAAAAGACAAATATCAAATAATTGAGGATTTTGGTGAGGCAGAAATTAATAAAGGCAACAAGACATTCAATTTGTATGTCACAGTGCCGCAGGCTGGTTGTGGGTACCTCTCACAACAATGACAAATATATTTTTGGATTTTGTATCCATTATGTAAGAGATGGAGAAATAAATATCGCCTTTTCCAAAATAAATTATTACAATTACCTTTCCAGATTTGGAACTGTTATAATTGAATTTTTCGATACGATGGTATTTTAATGTATGGTTTAGTCACGTTGATTCAGTGGTGGATCTAAAAAATTTAGTGTGAAGGTTAACTTTTAAGGTAACACACGTATTGATACATATGTTAAAAAATATAACTGGCGACTGACCACTAGGAAATGTGAAATAAAATTTAATGGAGTTGCTAATCACTAATGAACATAAAAAAAAATATAATAGCAAAGTTTAACTATGTGTGTATATATATCAATATATACTCACTCACAGACAATCATATATATATATATATATATATATATATATATATTCCTCCGTCCCCATTACCTTTTACTATTTTTGTCCCTTTAAAGTGTCCACTTTCCTAAAAGGAAATTTTTTTTATATTCTCCTCTCCACTCATTCTCCTCACTCACACATACTTTAATAACATTATTTCTTATTTTCCGTCTCAATTCATTTTCTACCAGGGAGTATATATATATATATATATATATATATATATATAGAGAGAGAGAGAGAGAGAGAGAGAGAGAGAGAGAGAGAAGAGAGAGAGAGAGAGAGAGATAGAGATTTGGAAGTTAGCTAAGGAGTAAAAATGGTGGCATGGCCTCAAAAGGTTTGGTGACTTTGCAAATTGTTTTTCTTGCACTGCAGCGTTGTGTTGTTGATATCAACATTTGTCTCTCTCTCTCCTGCATTTATTATTTAAGTCTCCACACATCTTCTCTCTGCTTCCACTTGTTTTCTTCAATCCCAAACTGACAAATAGACATACCTTTGTCTTTCCCATTTAATACATAAACTCTTCCCCCCTCCATATTCCATATTAGGCCTTCTCTCTCTCTCTCTCCCCCCCCCCCCCATAGCCATGGCCTCAGCAAAGAGGCTTGGACAACTTCTCCTTGAGCAACAAGAACCTTTCATACTGGATGTCTATCTCCTCGAAAGAGGGTACACGAAAACCCGATCAAAAGCGAGAACTAAATTTTCCAATGTCTCAGAAATTTCATTGAAGTTCTTAAAAAGGTCAGCCAATTATAGAATAAACAGGAGAAAAAAGGTTATCTCGAGCTGTTCTGAGCTTGTCAAAGCTGTCTATAACAACCTTTTACTACCCACAAACAACCCTTCCGACATAAATCTGATTAAGACAAGAAAAAACAGCACAGGATTGGCAGTGGCAGTAGAAGAAACAATGTCTTCGGCTGGCAGCCTTAACTCTTGTTCCGAGTGTGAAAAAACTTCACCACAGCAAAAACAACAGGTACTTCTCTCTCTCTCTCTCTCTCTCTCTCTCTCTCTCTCTCTCTCTCTCTATATATATATATATATATATATATATATATATATATATATATATATATATATATATATATATATATATATATATATATATATATATATATATATATATATATATATATATATATATATATATATATGATTGTCTGTGAGTGAGTATATATTGATATATATACACACATATTCCCTCATTTAGTCATTTCATTTTTGTACATAGATTAGCAAAGAGGTTGATACAGATAAAAATCTCCAAAGAGAATGCATGGAAGACAATAAGCAGCAACTCAGCCCCATCTCAGTACTAGACAAGACATTCTCTGACCAATACTCAATAATTTACAATGGTTAGTTCTAGCCCCCTCTCCAAAATAAATCAGGGAATATTATTTCAAGATAAATATGTAATATTGTAATTTATTCTACCTCTAAAGCATATACAACTCATGTTCCAGATAATGCCGAGAAACAAAGAGTGAAGAAGACAAGAAAAATAGAAAGAACAGCAGTTGTCTGTAACATGGATACGACCATAAAAAGGACGAACGAGACGATATTCTCAGTTACCCTTTCTAAGTTACTAGAGCAGTCATCGGCTGAGAAGCCCAACTTTTCAGCAGACTACATAAAGATCAAATTGGCTCTACGAGAAACAAAGCAGCTTTTATTTGACTGTGTAAAAGAAGTAATAGAAACCCATAGATGGAAGAAAGGAAAGCAGCAGCAAGAACAACATGTCAAAGAATTCTTGGGAGCTGAGGAGATTGGGAAGATTCTTCATGACAACGCAATTGAATGGAGTAAACAAACAACTTATGGAACAAATACTAGGCGACTGCTAAATGTTGACCTGATGGCTTCTTTTGAAGAGGATGATAATCTTCAACAACAGAGAAAAGAAATTGGCTTGGTTATTGGAGACTTCATTTCTGAAGACTTAATCTTTGAGATTGTTGCTGACATGGTGTCGTCACACCCACAACTGGGTCCCACACGAGTTTGAAGGAATGCATGCAATAGGTTCAAGATGAGATGTCAATACAAGTTACAGGAGATAACTGTTTTATCGTACTACCTATGCTCCAAAGTAAATGTCTGTTTTTGTTGTTGATCAAGAAAAATGGATATTCATTTTGGATTAGAGATAGTACTAACTAGGGTCGAGGCAGAATCCAATGTTTCTAACTTCCTTTACTGTTTGATATCTGAAATAATGATCAAACTTTTGCATATTCCGGTCAGCGATCAACATCCTGGCTTTTGATAAATATTTGAATTCTTTTATTATATGATTAATATCTTAGATACATTTTCAAAGGGTTGATTATGAAGTTTAAATGAAAGCAATATGGAGATGCTGATATCTAAACTGCCAACAGACAGACGGGTGATAATGAAGAGAGACTTAACAATCAAAATCCAATTAACTCCTGACACTGACACATCCATATGGGTCTCCAAATCACATGGCTATTTGCTATGCCTAATTTTTAAAGCACCAGAAGCCTCTTTAGAACCCATCATCTTAATGTCATCCCCCTTACCCTTCAAGTCAGAAGAGGACCACCATATAAAAGGTAAATTTGGAAAAGGCAAGTAAAGCTGGGCAGGCTTACCCCAACTGAGGTTGACAAGGATGGACCAGAAATTAATCCTCATATTCCTTGTTATATACTCCCTCAATCCCAAAATGATCTTCCTACTTTTTTTTTTTTAACACGAAGGTACATTCAGCAAATAAGTTTAGGTTAATTTAATTTTCCGAACCAGCATCTAAAAATTGTTATTGATATATAATTGCATATCAATAGCAAGTTTAAAACTTTCATTGGCATAATTAAATTAACCTAAAATTATTATTCAAAATGTCTTCGTGTTAACAGCAAAAAAAGTAAGAAAATCATTTCGGGACGGAGGGAGTATCAACCACACAATGGTACGGAGTACTTTTCACAAGGACCAAATGAGCACTCAGTGTACCGACAAACTCGCTGAATCATAGGTCAAAATACCCTTACAAGGTTTCTGAAAGTTCAAGCTATTAAGTAACTCCAATACAAGGATAAGTTGTCCTACTTTCTACCCCTTATCTGGGCAGGCAGCACCCAATCTTGGGGTAAAGCACCACCCAGTCTCAAAAATATGCTCAACGCACAAGAATCAAACGCTACTAATTTGACAAAAGTGATATTCCAAGTTAAAATTTAACGACAGCATTCAGCCACTATCAGTTGCATGGGCTATGAAATACTTTTCTTTGACATAATGAACAGTAATTACAACTCATACGATAAAATCAATTATCTAATGAAAAATCTACCTGATCTCGCCATCCTCACCAACCTCCCCATCTTCAAGCTCCTCATGGTCACCACCATTTCTACGTGAACCATCTCGGTGATCTCTCTTGTGCCTTTTATGTTTGCTTTCGGTATCTGATTCAGGTGTGTAATTCTGCAAAAGTGTCACAATATTTTTTTATGCCAAAAGTAACTCAGGGAAGAAAGCAAATAAAATCTACCAGATTAAAAAAAAAAAAAAAAAAAAAAACCTTTTTGGATTTTTTACGGTCACTGCCATGTCGTCGGGACCTTTTAGAGTCCTCCCTCTCTTCATTGTCAGAATCAATTTCATCAGCTGCACTTTGGTGGCGCTTCCGATGTTTCCTCTCTTTGTCCTTGTCCCTCTTCTTCTCGTCTTTGTGGTCGTAACTATCAGTGGCGTCAATGGTCTCACTGTCTGAGTCTTCCTTCTTAGCTCTTTCTTTACCCTTCTCCTTCTCTCTTTCACGTTCTCTCTCTTTCTCCTTCTCTTCTTTATCTTTCTCTTTCTCCCGTCTTTCCTTCTCCTTTCTCTTCTCTTTTTCCTCCCTCTCTTTTTCTTTTTTTGCCTGCAGGTGTGAAAAGGGAATCCAATCATGAAGCAAATATTCACAAAAAGGAAGCAACAACAAAAGAGTAGGAAAAAAAACATAAATAACCTCAAACCATATATGAAAGAAAACCATCAGCTATAAAATCAAAACTAGTCTTCAAGTAGGGTTTCAGTTTTCAGCTTTACAGAAAGCGGCCTTCACGGTTTGTTTCGAGTTTAAGTTCAAACACCCCCCCCCCCCACAACAACAACAACAACAACAAAGCCTTAGTCCCAAAATAATTTGGGGTCGGCTAACATGAATCCTCATATGTCATCGTGTGAAAAGGTTGTTGGAAAAAAATAGATAAATATAAAATAAAATAAAATAAAATAAAAAGAGTAATACACGAAAGTGTGCACTTCCACACCAATAATTGTGTCCCACTGACTAAAGCACCAAGACGTGTCAAGAACAACAAAGCCTTTGTCCCAAACTAACTTGGGGTCGGCTAACATGAATCCTCATATGTAATCGTGAAAGAAAAGATGCAAGGAAAAAAATTAAAAGAAGAAATATGTGGGAATAAAATTTAGAAAATGAAAAGAAGAGAAGAAAAAAAAAAGTGATAAATATATATATATATATATATATATATATATATACTCCCTCCGTCCCGTGTAAGATTTCTTGTTTGCCATTTTGGGTGTCCCATATAAGATTTCTCTTTCCCAAAATGGCAAAGAATCTTTAGAATCTTTACTATTCCTTCCAATCAGTCTCCCTCCTACTTTATTTTTATACTCACAACACCAATCAACTTACAATTTCTCCCACTCATTCTCTCTCCTACCTCACTTATCATACTCACAACTCTTGCCCCACTTACACTTTTTCTTAATTTCCTACAAAAAAAACAATAGGAAATCTTACATGGGACGGAGGGAGAATAATATATAGGGGAAATGAATAAAAAGGAAGAAAAGAAGGGAAAAAATCAGCAACAACAAAAGTACATAATTTCAGCAGGCACTAACTTATGCATTACACTGACTTGTAAGAATTTATGAACTGGGCCTTCTAATGCTGAACAAAACATTAATAGGGCTAGTGGTTGAAAAATTCAAAAACCAAACAGATCTGGCTTGGCTAACTTGAGAGCCAGAGAGAGAAGTTCTTGTTGTGGCACATTTCGTAGAATACTAGTAAAAGCCCGTGTCCAAGGACACGTGTTTTTTTTTTTTTTTTAAATTAATTTTTTTTTTTAATTTAAAAAAAAAATTAAAGGGCAAAATGGGAAAGGGACAACTTAGTGAGGGCAAAATGGGAAATTTGGCACTTGAAACTGTTCATTGTACTGTAGCAAGGAGGGGTGCCATTTATACTATAGATTGAATACATAATGAATAAGACCATCAGATAAGCAGTCAAACAGATGACATTGATTAGCATATACAACTAAAGCCAGATACCTTTTCCTCTTCACGCTTTCGTTCCTTCTCTTTTGCCTTCTCCATTAAACGTTCAACATAATCCTCAAAGATCTCCCTAGCTAAGGTCTCTTCAATAGCTCTGAAAAAGTTCATAGCAATATCAGTTGTTTCAGGACATTTATTACAGAGGTAACTTCTGAAGAAAGGAATTAGGTATCTCATCAATTTCAAGGCAAGTGAGTACCTGTACTCTGAGATTTCCTCAAGAAGTTCTTTGCACTCCTCCCAAGTAGATGATGTACTTATTTCCTATGAGGTGATCGACCAGTAAAATCAGATCAAGTTGTACAGTAAACCCTTGAAACTTGCAGATAACTAAAAGTTGTTTCCCTACATTAAGATTTTTTTCATACCTTGATGGTGTCCAATTTTTCAGTGAAGTCTTTGATAAGGCGTTGACGCTTTTTAGCTTCCTTCTCCTCCTTCTCCTTTGCCCTTTCAAGTAGATCTTCAAATACAAGCTGCAATTAACGTATGAATAATGCAGTTAGATACTCCAAATTTCTGAAGGACTACTTTCTGATTGCAGTCTGTAATCATAGCCCACAAATTTAACATCAAACTACTCCAAATTTTTAAAGGACTACTTTCTGATATTCCCAGCAATCATGATTTCTTAAACTGAGCAATATCAACCTCTTCCAGCTCCAGCCACAGAATACTTCACATTTGCCCGATATCAAGAAACTATTGATCACTGATCATTATATAAACTCAAATGACATCCAACCACTCAAATCACAACAGACGAAAGTCGATTCAAAACAAACTTTAACTAGAAAATAAATGAATGCAAGTAATATTGTTCTTGACATTTACGTTTCAGCCATTACTAGAACCAACCAAAACAAAAGAACCGAGTTAGGGAAATAAGGAACTCGTGGTTAGGCACACAGAAACTAGTAACAAGCCACTAAGGACTACCATTGCCAATGAAGTCGGCTTAACCTAAAATAAACAGAGACTTTTTATTCTAAAGCGATTTACATATTTATCGAGAATTTAATGGACGAATATACAACACGGAGACAACAGACTCGGAGGGTTGTTAGATCATATAATTCAATTGGTTACATCTAGGGATCTGTTGGTAAATGAGCACTGAATCAGCTCTATGCCATTTCAAATGGAAGATAAGACCAATTTCCTCTTAACTTGAAAATAACCACAACTAGTTTAAATTTCTTTAAAACAAAAGACGAAATACTACTTCTAACGGTCTATAAGCTTATATACAAGTTAAAAAATCCAGCTCCATTTTATTAGACCTTTAGAAATAGAAGTCAAATACTCAAGACATAAGGAGAATGTGATATTAACGCTCCCATCAAGAATTCAAAGCTATTAATGGATTACAAATGTTACTGGTACTTAAATTCCAACAAAAACAAATTATCTAGCAAAAATGAAATCATGTTCCCATTCTTACCTGCAATGTAGAATGAATCCTAAGCAAAATGTCAATAATTTTCATGCTGCTTTTATATTACTATTGCAGTTTGTTCCCTTGTTCAAGAGGATACTCTTAACCATATCCATTATAATTTGTCATGAAACACACTAATCAATTCAACGAATCATGCGATTCCAGATTTGACTAACTGATTGTGTTTGTGATAATCAAAAGTAGCAAACAGCAGGAACCAATAATATAAAATAAGCAATCATCCTGTCAAAGTTAACCTGTAAGTTGACATCTGATATCATAGACGAGTCGATGCCATCCTGGATAGCAGCCTTGAAGTCATGAAAGGTCCATGTCGATGCAGCAGTTACCTTATAAAGAGACATGGGTGAGTACGTAAATAGTAGGTAAGGGCAAGCGTAACAAATACATACAAACAAAAAAGAAAGAGATAAAAACCCTACCTTCCTCAATTTCATGGCCTCTTTCAAACGGGTTTTGTCTTCATGGTACTGTCAAACAAAATAATATTGATAATTACAGTAAGAGCTCCCCAGAAAATCACAGCTACGATGTTCTAAACACATTTGAAGAGAACAAACAATAGCCAACATGCAGAAGCATAATAAAATATACTCACTCCACCCTACATAAAGAGACCTCTATTCCATTTTGGGATGCTCCACTTCAACCATACACATCAAAAGAATATAGCCTTCAATCTTCATATAGTTACTCCATAACGTTGTGTCTAACGGGATTTAAACTCCTAACCTCCCCGTTAGATGAGAGAAGGGAATAACACTAGAGCTAGCGCTCATTGGTACTTTATCCCAACAACATCAATCACATAGGGCCCCATCTGTTAAATTCTCTAATATTGATAATAATTTTCAGGGAACCAATTCCTTTCTCTATAGGCAAAGCTTAATAATTCTACCACGGACTTTTTTATTTTATATTTTATTTTCTTCTTCTAATAAAATAAAAAATGGCTCAATTTTCACATGGGTTATCCGGAAACAACCACTTTGTGCTTTAATACAGGGCAAGGTTGCGTACATTCGACCCCCCTTACCCCACTGTAGCTGGGAGCCTTTGCGACACTGCGGTAATGTTGTTGTTGTTATCATTATTATGAGGGTTAATTACAAAATATGGCCTAATGTCCACGGGGAGGTACCAATTTGGGGCCTGACTTTCCATTTTTTGCAATTTAGGGCCTAACGTGACATTTTTATGAAATTTAGGGCTTTTTGACGATTTTCGTCCAAATCCGAGTTAAGTAGTCACGTGCATCGCATGATTCGCATCGCATGTGACACGGATTGAGGGGTCAATTGCAATTTTTTGAGAATAAAGGGAAGGATCTGAAAAATTATCCATCCCAAACACGTATTTGTACATAAATATATGTGTACAACATTTTAAAGCATATATTAATGTATTAAACTTCTTACAATAAAAAAATTGAGAAACATAATTAAAGTTAAAGTTGAGGACAAAATTTCTTTTAAAAAATATAAAAGGCCTCAAAAACAAAAGATTAAATATTCAAATAGTAGTACCCACCGTTCCACCTCAAACCAGACTGGCGGTCAAACTGATGTAAATAAAAAATAATGATCCTAATGAAAATTTAAAATTATTATATCACAATTAATAATACTTTCAATAACAATTTTTTAATTTATATTAGAATAATTATTTTTTATTTAAATGTTGGTAAAAGCTATATCATTTTGATCCTTGTCCGATTTAAGTTGGGACGGAGAGAGTATAAAACAAAATAAAGTACTTAATTAATTCAAAATTTACCAATTTTGTACTGCATTCTTATGCATAAAATAATTTAAAGATTTACACCATCACCACCCAAATTTGAAAACACAAAATCCTAAATTCACCACCAAATTAACATCAGAAAGGGGAGGGGTATTGAATCAAACACACTTAAATAATTCTAGAAATGAAACCCCAAATTCACTCCCAAATTCACTCAAACCCCTGCACATAAAACACCCATCTTCTGTAACCCACAAAATTAAATAAATGCCTGGAAAGAGGAATATTGAGAATGAATTTGGTCGACGGCGAAGAGGGGACGAGGGGGCGACTGGTTTGTGGTTGGTTTTCGAAAAGAGGGGCGAGGGTGCAGAGGCCGGGGAGGAGACAAACTGTTTAGGGGGGGATAGAGAGAACGGGAGGTTGCTGCCGTGGGGGAGGTTTCGCCGGCGTGAGTCGGGGGAGGGACACAATGGCGTCTGGAGAAGGAGAAGCGACTGGAACCTGGAAGAAATAATTTGGTCGATGCAGAGAGAGAAAGCTACGTTCTTATGTTTTTTTCTTTTTTTTTTCCTTTTTTTCAGCCCTACCCTTTAGTTTCATATTTTGGCAATTAACCCCCCAATTAGTGTCAAATGCGATGCACGTGACCACCTAACCTGGATTTGGACGAAAATCGTCAAAAGCCCTAAATTGCATAAAAATTATCACATTAGGCCCTAAATTGCTAGAATTGGAAAGTCAGACCCATAATTGGTACCTCTCCGTGGACATTATGCCCTATTTTGTAATTAACCTTTATTATTATTATAATAATAATAATAATAGTAATAATAACAATAATAGGAGAAGTAGCAGTCTCAAGACAACATAAATTAAAATAGAATTTAAATTAGAAAAGGGAAAAGGAAAACATAAAATGAATGTAGGAATAGAAACGACGCAGATGCAGACCTCAAAATCTGAGGAGAGAAGAAAACGAAGGCAGAGTCAAGAACGACGAGAGGGGTTACTTGTTCCGGCAACCAGAGAACTTATTGGCCCCGCAGCTGTCGCAGAGGGAGATGCAGTCGTTGCAGCTACTCTCCTTGTGGATTGAAGGGGTTCTCACGCTAACCCAGAGAGTTTCATGTTCGCATTAAACCTAAACTCGTATTTCCCCTATTTTGAAGGTCCCGTGTAAGATAAAACTACTCAAAACTATGTAGTTTTATGCATATGAACGCCTTTCATAAAATGTGTGTGCCCCTCGCATAATTAAAGAAGGCGTAAGCCTAGCAAAAAAAAGGCAAGCAGTCACCCAACACTACCCTTAAAGGCGTTCGTTCAATCCCTCAAGGAGCAAAAAAGGCGATGTGGGCGAGCGCCTTTAACAACTATGGGAAACGCAAAGAATATTAGGGCAATTGAAACTTGTTATATACTCCCTCCGTCCCACCTCACTTGACACCCAAGAGGTGGGCACAAGAACTAAGAAAAAAGAATAAAATAAAAAAAAATGTGTGGTAGAAAATGAAGAGAGAGAATGAGTGGGGTAAATAGTAGTGTTGGTTGAATAAATTTATTTATTTATTTATTTACTTATTTTATTTTTTATTTTTTATTTATTTATTTATTTATTTATTTATTTTTTTTTTCGCGATGGCATATGAGGATTCATGTTAGCCGACCCCAAATTATTTTGGGACTAAGGCTTTGTTGTTGTTGTTGTTGTCAAGTGAGCTGGGACGGCCCAAAATGGAAATAAGTGTCAAGTGAGCTGGGACGGAGGGAGTTTTAAGCAACCTCATAAACAACAAAAACATAGGTAAATATAGCAATTATCGCAATCACGTAAGGGAATCGATTCATCAGCTCAAATGCTCAATGCCATTAAGGTAAAAATGTGGATAAAAGCGATATGGCTCTGATGTCAAAGCCTGACAATGAAATTCAATAGGTGCCTGAGAAATGTCACTGCATGAAATATTTAAGCTTACCAGAGGCGAGCAAATCAATGACATGCCCAAAACAACGAGAAATAACAAAACAAAAGCATTGACAGTGAGCTACAAGTAACAATCTCAACAGTGTCTTTTTTGTGCATATTAGCCTCTAGATTTTGCCACATTACATGATATTAGGAAATTTTGGTGTGTGACAGTATAGCATCAATATATATAATGCAGATGACCTGAGAGAACTCTATAAAACAGAAAAAAGAAACTGGCACAAGTACCTGTCTCTCTAATTCTTCAGCAACATCCTCGAACAAATCTTTAGGTGTAGATCCAGAGGTATTTGATGCAACAGCTAGATAAGGAGCAGAATCCTTGACCTAATACCCATGGATAAACCAATAAAGTGCAATCCACTTTGTCATAAATAAAAGGGTCCATGTCAAAAATTATGTGCTAGAATACCTTCTGACAATAATCACGCCAGTAAGTTTTAGCTGTAAAAGTGCCATCAGCTACATGCTCTTCCAGCAATTTCCGAAACTCATCACGGTTTTTGCGCTCCACTCGTTTAATTTGCTCCTTAAATTTTTGATAGAAATATTAACAAGACTGAACAAGTAGCCCCATGCAATAAACTTGCATAATTAAAAAATCAAATTTAGAGGGAACCTTTCTTATTTTTCTCTGTTCATCTTCTTCTTTCTCCAGATCACGGATGTATTCCTGTCATAACAGCCAATATGAGTGGGTGCTGCATGAACCAGAATAACTGCAATCAAAGAAATTTACCTGGAAAATTTCCAGCCGATCAATTTTTTCAAGGCGTGAGCATCTTTCATCATCTTCTAAGCGGTCTTGAACCTTCCGCCACTGAGTATCCACCTGAGCACAGAAATGGAAGGCAATTATCGTGTGAATTGAAATTGGAATGATAGTGCAAATTAAGCTTCAAACCTTAATCAGACCACAAGATTCAAGGAATTGCCTATACTCCAACCTATTCTGCCGTTGTTCCTCTTGAGCCTTAATCCTTTCCTGCAATTAGAAACAAGAGAGTGAGATTACACAAGGTAATATCAAACGGTAATATCAGTTAAGCGCCATATGCAAATATATGTCCTTCAGATAGCATCGCCAGTTATCTTTCATCACCACAAATTCGTAATGGATCTTTCTCCAGCTAAACATTAAGGAATTTAAAATAATAACTAGAAAAATGAGTACTGCGCTCAGAAAATTTGACCAACAACTCTAAATAAGACTACTAACACAAGAAAACTCTTAAAGCGCTTAAACCCCTTGAACAGCAACAGCAACAGCAATATAGAAGACCATTGTGGGTATAAGCGTAAAGCAGTAAGCACTTCTTACTTTTTTCTGAAGATCAACAAAGTAGGTTTCGAAGAGATCTTCTCTGTCAGCAGCTCGTTCTACGGCCTTAAACCTTTCATCGTCTTCAAACAAGGCTATTGCTTTGCTGGTTCACAAGAATATTTTTTTAAAAAAAATTGACATATAAGGTAAAATTTAATACTAAAAAATTGCAATTAAAAATTAAGGTAGCATGTTGAGACGAGTACCTCCATCTCATGGATGATGTCAGTTCCTTGGACTCCTGCAGGAAATTAAAACAGGGGCAGGAGAATACATTAGTAAAAACAATTTCGAAGGAAGACAATGCACCCTTAGATATTTCATCATTTACTTCAAATATGACCTGACTAAATCAACTACAAGTCATGCAATATGTAAGTAGTTTGGCAGCATGGAAAATTGGAAATCGATTGTAAGAGCAATAATCACAAAGAGAAAGGAAGATGCAGGCGATCGTGCAAAGACATGCTCACTAACTACATATTTTGTTGCTCATTCGCATTTGAATTTTTGTTACAAGTTGGAATAACTGAACTTCGAAATTTAGCAAAATCATCAATGTTATATATGTGTGTATGCATGTTAAAATAAGTGGCAGGTAAAAGCACTGCAAGAACATTAGAGAAATGAAAAGCCATGATGTTTAAGATTAACTACACAACTAATCACAGAGAGAAACGAAAATGCAGGCGACCGTGCAAAGACATGCTCACTAACTACTTATTGTGTTGCTCATTCGCATTTGAATTTTTGTTACAAATTGGAATAACTGAACTTCGAAATTTAGCAAAATCATCAATGTTATATATGTGTGTATGCATGTTAAAATAAGTGGCAGGTAAAAGACACTGCAAGAACATCAGAGAAATGAAGATCCATGATGTTTAAGATTAACAACTCAACTAAAGAAATATGGCAAGGAGAAAATGTCATGCTTCCGAAATACTCACTCTTTCAGTGTCAATTTTTCAGGAAAATTGTACATAAATGAGAGTTTATCCTCTACTAAATTTACTAAAGTCACCTTCTAAACTATTACTCCCTCTATTCCACGTTAATAGTCCACAATTCCTTTTTTGGAATTCCATTTTAAGAGTCCACTTTCTATAATTAAGCGATAATATCAATTTTTAAAACAAAAAACTCTTATGTTTAAAATACGATAGTTTTCTTGCATATTGTAGGGGGGGGGGATATAATATCAGTACAAGTTATAAATATACATAGGCATAAAAGTACTAAGTTAATACGTCAAACTTTTAAAAATGTGGACTATTTACATGGAACGGAGAGAGTATATTTTAATTTGTACTTGGAATAACATAATGTGTTCAAGGGTATTTATGTATGTACACTGCTAAAGGTACTCAAAATCAACTTCATTTCCTTAAAAATCAGAAATAGACACTCACTAGGGAAAGAGGGAGAGCATGTATGCATCAGAAAAAATGAAAAGGAAGAAAGACATAAAAATATACTTCCAACATCTTCGTGAATTCTTCTTTTGCTTTTCTCTGCCTCAAGCGCCTCTCCTCAGCCTCCAATTTCTTTCTTTGCATCAGGTACTATAGCATAACACATGACCGAAATCAAATATGAGAATGAAATTTTTGAAAGTCACAGTATACACAGAGCTGGAGAGCAAAAGAGAAAGGTGTTCCTGTATTGGGGGTCCGCTCTCGGTTTTAATGAAAGGAAAGGGAGGGGAGGGTGTACAAAATTTTGCAAGTTCTGCAATCAAGTTTAGGAAGGAAGGAGAAGGAATTATAGATTATTTCCTTCCTCGCTCTGGACCTATTAGAGGAAGGAGTGTGAATAAGTGCAAAATGAAATTAAAAAATCAGCTAGAAAAGCTTTCTATCCTCCTTAATCTGCCACTTTTGGACAGAAAGAATTAAGGAACGTGGCCCTCCCCTTTTGCGTCGTTTCTTCCTTTCTTAACTCAAGAGGGACCCTTAGTCAATTTGAAATGAGATTCCACACACAACACCATGAATCCAAGCAGTGGAAGCTTCAAGAATGATACCTCATTGAATGCCTGTTTCCTTTCGCCAAGTGTTTTCAGAGCGCCATATCTTTTGTCGTTGATGATCACTCTCATTGTCTGATGTGAAATTTCAACGCCAATTAGAAGCACTTAAAATCAGGAACCAAGAAAAAGTGGCCTATAAAAATGATACCTGCTCCCAGCTCCAGTCAGCCGCAACATTTGCAGATTCCAATAGTGACTTAAAGGCATTTTTCGCATCCTAAATAGGAAAGATAGAAAATGCATATGAGCAAAAAGGACTTAAATATTTTATCAGTGCATCAATAATTTCATATCAATTAATTAATCATATCCAAGCTGCATAAGATAAAGTTCAATACCTGCTTATTCGCATATACCAGTGGTTCGTCATCCACAGATTTCTCCTCCAGTGGTGTCACGTTAACTTTTCCAGCAACAGCCATTCCCTTTTTTGCTTCCTACCAGTTACAAAATAAATTTATTGTAGTTACATATTTTTCTTTGATTGAAAAGAATTCTATTGTTGATGGAGAGGACTAAACAAAAATATACTAAGCATCAGCTAAGGGACAAAATGAGGAATAGAGGGAGAACACAAACACCAAAAATATAACTAAATACAGCATGAGTCCCTTAGCATATACTCCCTCTGTTCCACTTCACTTGATACTAAATTTTTTGGCAAGAATTAAGGAAACGTGGGAGAGAGAATTAGTGGAAGGAGGTGTTGTGAGTAGGAAAAGTAAAGAAGGAGAGAGAATGAGTGGAGGGAATAATAATTTGATTGGTGTTCTGAGTATAAAAACTTTCCATTTTGGGTAGTATCAAGTGAAGAGGGATGGACCAAAATGGAAATCGGTATCAAGTGGAACGGAGGGAGTATGTAAGAGAACGTCATCTTCAATGAATTAACCGTTTTCAGCAGCAACAGATGGTTAATGACGATAATAATAATAATGTGGCTGCGTATTTGTTAGAAAAAAAAAACATAGGAAAGAAGAAGCACCAAAGAGAATGGTGTGTCCATACAATTCCTAAGTAAGGCCTATAAACGACTACTCATACCTCAATATCCTGCAGAGAGGCTCCAATGACAGAATTTGCAGCATCATGAGAGGTTGGCTTCTCCAGAATAGTCCTGAAATTATCAAGATTAAACAAGGAAGAAGAACTTACAACTAATGAATCAATTCATGTGTGTTCTTCAACAAGAAAAAGCATTAAGCTAAAACATACATTGGTGATGAACTGGCATTAGCCAAAACAAGAAGAGCACTGCCGCCTCCAGGAGTAAGTGCAGGTGAGTGAGTCTCCCCCAAAGAGGAGACACCAACAGCACCGGTAGATTCAGCAGAATTCATTGACGACTCAACTCCCACAATAGGTGGAACATTACTAACGGAAACTATTGGAGTAACGGCAACGGGGCTTAAAGCTAACCCAGCTACAGTAGGAGTCAAGGTTTGGCCAACCAGGTTGGGAGCAGGAGATTGTTGCTCTGTTGCAAAAGCAGTGATAGTGTCTGCAGCTTTTGGTGTCATAATCATCCCAGGCTGAGTCCCCTGAGAAGCTTCTTTTTCAGCCTGTTCGCGAGCCAACTGGTAGCATACAGTCAATTCTCAAAAGTGAGCTCAGAGAGGAAAAGGCAGAAAACAGAAAATAAAAGAAGGGTTACGAATCTTGATGCTAAACCTTCAACTCCTCGGGTATTGACCATTTAGATTCCTTTGTATCCTTATTGTAGTAGTACCTGCACAAGTCAACCGAAATAAATTTCAAGGAAGAAACATAAACGTTGGAAGCATTGAAAGTTGCAGTGATGATAGTTACGACGCACTTTTTACCCTCTGGAGTTGTGAATTCTTTCCAAACAGTCGACGCATCAGCCCTCTGCAACATATAGAAAGAATTAAAAATGTAATCATCTAGACAGCTAAATAGCAGTAACAATGCATCATCATTTAACTTGAGTCTAGCTGGTTCATAACCCATGCAAACTAAATGTTTACTCATGAGAAGGAATATAAAGGGAATGAATTGCTTATCACTTAATATATTAAACAAAGATCCATGAATCCAACTCAATATACAAAAGACTAAAAGAAAACTGTTGTTCTCAGTGACAATTAAACATAAATCAGAGAACATCGTAGGAGAAAAGCACCAATAAATTAGAAACATTAAGCAATTGTATTTGCTATAGACACTAATTCTACCACAAATGGCCAGGGATACCGAGAACAATAGTGTTGGGAAATGGCCAGGTAAAGAGACAAGTCCCTTGAGAGATTACATATGTAACATATGAGAAGTCACCAGTAGAGGAAACACAACGCAACAAAACAGCTTACTTGTACAAAGAATAATAAGCTCGATATAAAAAAGATATAATTTTGGTAGGTTAAGAAAACATGTTGCTCCATAAGCGAAACGACGAGAATCCATGCCAACCCAAGGATTGTAATGCTGACAAAACATATACTCCCTCCGTCCCAGACTAACAGTCCTACCACGAGTTTGCACGCTTATTAAGAAAACATTAAGAAATGAATAAATCATTGCAAGTGGGTTGAGGACAAAATTGTCCAAACCACTATTGATGATTCAAGTTGGTAAAAAGTAGGATAGGAAGTTGGTTTTTTTGTAATTCTACAAAAAGAAGAGGTTATAAGTGTCCAAAACACTATTCATTATTTGCCATTTTGGGAATAAAGCAAAGTAGGATTCTTAGTCTAGGACGAAAGGAGTAATATATATCTGAACTTAATCTTTTCTCGACTCTTTTGGGGTTTTAGTTTTTAGGTATTGATTGATGAAAGTTTCTACTTGAACAGAATTACCAATGGGCTCCCAAGCTTAGTAAAGAGATGGTCACGATCAAAAGAACAGCCAAATGAACAGCCCATAACATCGTGCAAAAGACGAAATATAATAGTTGACTTAGTCACAAGCAGATGCAGATAACAAAGATGCCCTATGCAATTTTAAAAGAAAAAATCCCACTGGAATCCAGTAATTTCTTTTTTCTTCTGACAAATAGCATATACCAACAAAGAACAATAAAAGAGATTGATCAAATCCATTAAGTGAGCACAGTAGCATGCTTGTCATCCCATTTCCTATTTTCAAACTCTACTGCTCCCTTCGTACCGGAATAAATGTCGCAATTGACTTTTTATCAAGGTTTTTTAAAAAGGTGTTTTACTAGTTTGAGCATTACTTGTACAATGATAAAATTGCACCAAGTCACTTCCTTATTTGGAAATGCGAAATTTATTTTGGGACGAATCAAAATGGAAAGTGCGACATTTATTCTGGGTCATAGGGAGTACTATATTTTGCTTCCTTCAAAATTCATGAGAAAGAGGCTTTTGCTTTCAACTACTCCTTGTGGCCTTTCTTCGTTCAAACAAAAATCTGAGAGGTGAAAAGTAGGAAGACCAAAAGGTCAAACAAAACTGACTAATGATATGCTTCCAGAACCACTACGGTTATTCCATGTCTCACTGCAACTGAGACAATTGCCTGAAGGGCAGCACACCTTGGGCAATACAATGCAAGCAAAGAAGGAAGATCGCCCTAGAAAATTGTTGATACAAATTGTTGATGTACGAAGGAACTTTGAGCAATAAATTTAAGTTAATTTAATTATCCTAATAAAAATATAAAACTTGTTATTGATACACCATTATAAATACTATCAATAACAATTTATAGATTTTTATTAGAATGATTAAATTAACCTAAACTATTGCTCAAAGTTCCTTCGTACTAACATACAAGAAAGTGTGACATTTATTCTGGGACAAAGAGAGTAGAATCTAAGGAAGGATGCCTAAGGTTTATCATTTAAACCATTTCCTGAAAAAAGGGTGAACCAATATTTCTTTGAGCAATAAGCTGAGTAAACATCTGCCTGAATGACTTAATTGAAGCCAAGACAGTGTTTTTTTCTGACAACAAAAACAATATAAGAATGCACAAAACAAATTAGCATATTGTTCATAGATATATATATAGAGAGAGAGAGAGATAGAGAGAGAGAGAGAAAGGGTGCATGACCTAAATATTATCAATGAAAATAAAAGAACCAAAACAGTTAGCTTTGGATACTACTAGAGTTTTAAGTTAGATTGAGCGATCACCATTGCCAAACAAATTCATACCTCTGCATTGTACCTGTATAACCTTACAAACCATCAATAGCAATAAAGACATTGCCACAAAGATGTGTGTGAAAATAGCAGTATAAGGAAGCAACTTCATAATTAAGCATGTGTAGGAGCACCAACTACAAAGTGCAATGAATTGTGTAATTTAACTGAAGATGAGACTTATGCCTATAGAAGAAAGTAATGGAATGGGTGGCTGCTGAAACATAATTTGTAGCAGTATGGTTAGTTAGCAGAAAATCCATATACAGAGGACAATATTTTAAGGAGCAAAGCACCAAAAGGTGATATAACTATCATGTCAACACATTAACAATACCCTTGAGAGAGAACTAAGATAACAGCATTAGTAATTATTTTCTAGTAACTATTACTACTTCCATCCTAAGATAGTCTCCTGACTTTTATTCCAATGCAGATGTCACTTTCAGTCCAAATTAGCTCATAGAAATTTGAAATATCATAATAAATTATCACTTGCTAAGTGAACGTCACTTCACGAAACACTTGCTCAAAGTGACTCATTTTAAGACGGATGTAGTAATATGTCAGCACTAAAAAGAACAGCAGCTAAGAACCAATTCAGACAAGTAATGTTCCTACATAATACTGTAGTTGAAAAGTAGCAATATGTTGCCTGCCTTCCGAAAGTGAAACCGCCTTCAAAGTGAGCATATAGAGCAGTCATTATTTTCCATCGACTTTCCATGACATCTACAGACCATTGAAACATGCAAAGAGAAGGAGAATACAAATAAACCAATTTTGACCAATTTAAGTACGAGTACAGTAAGCAATTATGCAATAGAACAAAGTTGCTACTAGTTCCAGAAGAAGAAGAAACCACGCTTTGCAGGCTAAGATATATGGTGGTAAAACTCAAAAATGCAGAGCTAGTAAGCAACATAAATCACCTCCATAGGAGTCATTAACTCCAAAGGCTTGTCCCAGCAAGATTGCTTTGTTCTCTTGTTGTAATAATATCTGATAGATATTCAACCACGAAGATTCAAGTTAATCGAGATAAAAGATTAAAAAGCAAAAGTAAAATAGTTATAAACAGTAAAGCACCTGCAGAAATGGTAGACAGAAGACTAGGCCACAAAATATGGAAGGGTGAAACAAACTCATTCAAGAAGAGAAAAAGAGAAGGAGTTACGCACGGGCCAAGTAAAACCTGGAAATCTTTCCACTTTCCCGAAGGATAGAGGCTAAAAAAGATCCTTTTCTTCTATTTCCGAATACGAAATAGGTTTAAAGTAAACATACAAAATGTACATCTGTGGACAAGCACAATGGAAGTAGAGGCAAAGATCTTGCCAACTACACTATCTGAATCAAAATCAAGGAACCCCCCATTAATTTTACCAATTTCCCATTGGTGATTCCAAGAGCCAAGAAATAAACCCCCTTTTCTCTTTGCACGGGAAAAAAGGTATCCACAGCTAGGGAATTCAAGGGGTCCACTCAAGGCCGGCTCCTTGAACGCTAGAA